>OX328110.1:2062500-2260669 GCA_946811185.2 Hippopus hippopus | reverse complement strand
AATGCATCTTCGTGATGCATGATACCAAGCAAGTCATCACAGTATTATACATCGCTAAAATCCGCTTTGTCTAACAGCTGACTAGATCATGAGGTAGACTCGTCCTTTGACATACAGAAAATCGACCAATGGCGAAAAGTTTCGGCCCATGTCAGCCTGCGCGGATTTGCGCAGGCTGACATGGGTCGATACTTTTCGCAAATGCATTAAGCCCCCTTTTCACAGAGCATGGTTCATTATTATAATTTTTCATATTACCTTATGAGAGTTTCAAAAGTCCTGAAATGTATCTCTTGAAATGTCAATTACGAATTCATCCTCTAACCCGAGGCATTTCTGCATAACTATATATGTACATTTATAAGATACACCAGTTGTATACTATTATTGCCTCGATCTGTAAGGTTCAAAACGTCATGTCCTGTGATATCGGTCAACTTCAAAAAAAAGCTTCCTAATGGTTTTAGCATCGTATTCAACATTTTATTTGTATCCCGGAAGCCAGTGTTCTTTTACAATTACTTACATGATTTTTTTTTTACATTCCATTGGCTTGCTTTCCAAAATTCATGAAAATCATCGTCAAGAAAATTTCTAGCCTTTACCCTTTGCCACACAATAACCGGGCTTTAACGACACTGAAAGAGAAGCCATTTGAAAACATTGTGGAAAAAGGAGAAAATGCTGGTAACCAGCATTTTCTCCTTTTACCTCGATTTTTTCTACTCTATCAAATAAAATAATCACCATTATGCAATTTTGTCGTTTGGTAAAGCGTCAAGAGAGCAATGAATCCAGTTTCAATGACTTTTATGAATCTTTGAAACGAGTTTGGTCCAGCTAGGATTCGAATTAACGATCTCTGAATTAATAGCCTTGTACACTAGCAACTGTGTCATTGGGCTCAGCCTATAGACTTAGTGATACAGCAAGGATATTTGTCGAAGTGTCCGGAGGGGCGAGGCGGGGAGGGCTTCGGGATGTTTACACATCAGCTTTTTTTCAGTTAAACGGTTAGTTTATTATATATAGTTAGGTCAATAACATTCCTATTTGTAACTGATCAAGTGCATCATATTTTATGTGACTGTGTGACTTTTTTTCGTCTATTTTACCATTTGGTTTAGTCAATCTAAAGTTGTGTTACTTTCGAATTCAAAAATTCTGGAGAATAAGACTAAGAATGTTCTTAAGAATGGTTGAATAATATGGTCCCAGACTGCGAATCCTATAAAATTAACTTCACCATTGAGCCACGTAGGACCCCAGCTTTTGCCACATAATTTGTCAAGTATCAAAAAGCCTTCTTAAAATAAAACTAATAAATACAAGATCATGCACAAAACAAATGACACCTATATGTTGCATTCGGCATACCTCGGGTGATGGTAGCCATCAAATGCCTCGGCTGTATCTGGTAGCTTGATATGCACCTACACTCTACATTTCATCGCCGGAAATACGCCGGGTCACCGTTCTGAAAATTGTAAGGCTCCTCGTAAAAAAGAAAACTTGAGTTTCAATTTTCTATCGAAATCTTCTTAACTATATTTCAGTTGAAAAACAGTTCGAACATTCATTTTTTAACGTGGATTATCAATTGCGATTGACGTTTTCACCGACAGATAGATAGGTGTAAATAACTTCATCGAGGTTGTTTATGTCGTTGCTAAACGACTGACAGTGGCGCCGCCATGTATAAGATCACGTGATTGGCAATTCAAATGGAAACGACCGTGATACAGACGAGATTAGATGTAGGTACGGAATCGGCCGAGTTGTGACGAGTGCTATATGTTGATATATTTCAGACAAAACCACATCCGGTTAAGACTAAGAATGTTCTGAAGAATGGTTGGTTAATACTGAGGCAGAATGCGAATCATATAGAAATTATGTTCACCGATGAGCCATCTATGACTAATTTTGCCACATAACTTGTTAACTATCAGAATCCTTAAAGATGCATTTTTACTTGTTTTCATCCAGTTTTGTAACCAATTTTATCATTATTTTATGAAATTATAATCATTCTTGTACCTTCGTGCCAAAAGTTGCCCCTGACGGTTGCAAGGTTGCACATATTACGACGGATAGAAAATGCAAATCGTTCTGTTGCGGCTAGCCATAGACATAACAACCACAGTTTCCGGTTTAAATTGAAGAGAAATCCCTGGCGTCTCTTTATCCCATAAACCTTATATCGACTTTTTATCTACGTTTACACGGCTATCTAGATTCTACACATTGTAAAGTTTTAACAGCGTTTGCTTACTCTCTGGCTGTAAGGGTGCATCTTTAAGGTGAAACTAGATCTAATAAACACGGGATCACGCACACCCATCTGTTGACAAAATGCACACAAAACCACATCCGGTTATTTATCAGTAAAATTATGTTTTTGGATAAACAACGGTGATTATTCTGAATAATATTACAACATATCTGTAGAAATATGATACCCGCCAACTTGACTCTATTCGACATAAAATGAAGCGAATCAACCCATCTATACGGAAGTTTACAACTATATCTTTCAGATTCTTAAAACCAAGATTATCTGTGTACATGTTTGGAGATACATGCTAGAAATACTGTAACACTGGTATTGTTGGGCTTTAATTGCCTCTGCAAGCGGATTAGATCAGGATCAGACTGCACAACACGTGCAGCTTAATCTTGAATCTAATGTTTCCACTGCTAAACAAAGTATGACAAGTAAGATGAAATAGCAGTGTGTTTAAATGCTTCATATGATTTAGAAAGTAAATCAGCCTGTAAATGTATATATATTTATGTGTATGTCATAAGTATAATGGGCCGGAGGCCCTTATACTTTGAATAAGTTATTGTCATTGTTATAAAATCTACTTCGACTACTTTACACAGGTACTAGATCATCGCGTGGTTTAACGATCCTGTGGAAAGTGGCTTTTGAAACATTGTTGGAAAAGGAGAAAATGCTGGTAAACTAGCATTTCCTCCTTTTCCTTCAATGTTTTCCATCATTTTACAGACATCATTTCAACTATGTTTATTTTGTCACCTTGAAATGCTTTTTTCCCCGACAAGGTTTTCTACCGTAATATCGGAAACAGGAGTCATCATTTGAGATACACTGAATGTGTTGTCTGCAAGTGCTGTAAATTTGAAGAAGTCCAAAATTTTGCCGCTTGGCATAGGTTGAAATACCGAATACTAGTATCATAGGTGTATGATTCTAATTCACAGTTTCGCCAATTTTCAACTTATGTATGCAGAATGTTTGATCATGACGTGGTTTGAACAGGGATGAACAAAGGATAGGTCTGAATAATAAAAAAATGTGTATGCCGTACAAAATGTATATGTCGCAAAAACTGTATATGTCGTAAAAAAATGTATGTTCTCTCAAAGTGATGTAACCTTACATGACTAATTGCTCACGGCTATTATTTACGAAAATTCGTAGAGCCGCGGGCAGTATTGTAATAGTGTAATATTAATGTAATGTGACAACAGTAACATGTCACATTGTACAGGCAACATTGTAAACTGATCTACTGAGTTAATGATGACAAGTGAAACCTATGTTGTTGATGCTTGTAAGAAAAATGACGATGTGACAATTCATGCTGTGACTGATTGATTATATGGTGTTTAACGCTGTCTTCAACATTATTTAAGTGAAATCACGGCGGCCAGATACCTATCCATGCTTTCGTGTAGTTTCTTTTTACCAGTACTTTTGCACGATATTCTTTCCAAGCCATTGGTTGCTTTCCGACATGACCATCGTCGAGGCAATGAGCAGCGGTGAAAGAAGAATGAATCTTGTCGCAATGACTTAAAAAAAAAAAAAAACCCTCGGGAAGCACTTGGTCGAGCTGGGGATTCGAACCAGCGACCTGTAAGACCTGTAAGCTACCAAATGCACTATCAGAGCTCGATGACAAATCATGGAAGTATCCGCAACACGCGTCTTAGTGAAGATAGAAATTAGCAATGCCCCTGAATAGCTGGACCCAGGGGCACAGACCATTACTATATAAGTGTTTACGTTAGACACGTGAAAGGTGCCAACAGTTATAGTGCTAAATGAAAGAGTCACGCTCTGTGAAAAGGGAAATTATCCGTGTTGCATTATACCAAGCAAGTCATCATATGATAACAGAACCATAAAGTTCATAGATCATCTTGTCTGACAGCTGACTGTATCATGAGGTAGACTAGTCCTTAGTCATGCAGAAAATTTACAAATAGCAAAAAAGTTTCGACCCATGTCGGCCTGCACAGACTGCACAAAAGCTTTTTGCATATGCATTATATAGCAGATCTATGCAACTCATGTATGATGTTAAAGTATGCCTGTATCATGTATTGCAATCTTGCCTCCGTCACATACACCCTCCAATATCATGAAGACTTATAAATAAATAACAAAAAAAAAAACGTCACAACAGTCTAGAAACTTATTTTACCAAATGTCAATTATTATGTATGTTCATGATGGGGGGGGGGGAATTGAAGTTCAAACGTTGGAATTACCAACATGATGTCGCAAGAACTGGGCCGTCTCTCACTAAACTGCATACACATAAAATTTGCGCACGCAGTATGGGTATTCAAGTATCGAGTTTGAGAATAAATTTCACTAAATGACATAGTTTTACTTTAATTATATGTACATTTATGAAGAGATGGGAGAGTTCTAACTTTGGAATTACCAACATAATGTCGCGAAAACAGGGCTGCCTCTCACTAAACTGTGTACACACAAAATTTGCGCACTCAATTTAATCAAGTCTGAAAACGAAACGAGTTTCTCTGAACTGCCTAACTTTATGATTTGAGAAAATACTTGCATAACTTTACGCCCACTCACACTTTTGGGTAATGCAGGAATTGTATATGTGTATATACAATCACACATAATTTGCGTAAATCTACGCAGTTTATTAAAACGCTACCCTGGTTCCGTCACTCGAAAGTAGACATAGTAGATGAATGTTTTAAGTTTTCATAATTAATGTATAATAAATACATTTTTGTTCAAACATGTGAACACAAGGGTTAACCCCCAGGCTGCTAAGCGCGACTCACTGACCTTTTGCGGACAGTGTAGATCAAGATCAGACTGCACAGAACGTGCAGTTTGATCTTTGATCTACTCTGTCCGATAAGGAGAGATTATTCCCCAAACCATTACTTTGAAATAGCAATATTTGGGTTTTTACAATCGAATTGAAAATTTCATTTTAGTTATTTATTATGATAAGGGTTAATAAAGATACCTCTTAAAAGCCCAGTGGAGGCAAAAAGTAGACAATAATGCATTCATTTTTGAACCGCACCACTTTTGAAATTACTGTGAAGACTACAAGCAGTTGATGTAGGGTAGGTCCAAGTGTTAGTCGCCGACAGAAAAACTAATTTTACAACTAGGTTAAAAGTTGCAAAGTATCTATTGTTTGCCTTTTTCCTGGTTTTATTATTCGTTTTTTTTTTCTGCCTGCGATCAGCACTTGGACCCGCCATACAATAACTGACTATTGTCTTCACGATAATTTGCATACTTTTAAATAGCGTGGTTTAATTCATTCTAACACCGACATTGTTTACTTTTGGCCTTTCCTGGGCCTTTCAATAACAGAAAAAGTGCTACATAATATGCGAAGAAAAATATTTTGAAAAAAGAACAATTGCTTGATATAATTTCTCGTTTTGTAAGAGTTTTCAGAATTATGCCCAAAAAAGACAGACAAAGGTAGACAGATAGCCAGTGAAAGACAGACGGACGAGCCGACCGATGAACGAGGGTGGCAGGCCGAGAAACAAACAAAATCGTAAACAAATAGATCAACTCACCTATAAGTACAGACACAAAAACTCCCAAAAGTTTTCCAAACAGGCACATCTTTTTTAAAATATTTTTCCCGAACGGCGAGGCAGTAGCCAATTGTTTTTATAGCAGATGTCCCTCAGTGAAGGTTTTTATGTAAATGTGCACTTGTATATTGTCGCTTCACAGTTGTTTGAGCTTCACCTGACAATGTACGTATGTACATGAAATATGAAACGGATTTTTGCGCGTTTGGTCCCCCGTGTTCGCGCGTAGTGAACACAACAAAAGTGATACTATGATTGATGGGTATGCTTTCTTGGCTGAAATAGGATATGATCGCTACGGAACTTTATTTCGGCCATTGAAAATCTCACGACATTGCAGTTATTAGCGCGCTGTCGCCTTCCGAAAAACTTCAAGATACATCTTTACAGCCATAGAGTAAAAAAATGCTGTTAAAACTTGACAGTGTGTAGAAATTAGTAAGCTGTGTAAACATAGATAAGAATCGATATAAGTTGTGTGGGATAAAGAAACTCAAGGGATTTGTCTTCGATTTAAAACCGCAAACAACCAAAGTGATGTCTTGGATAACCTCCGGAGAATGAAATACATTTTCTATCCGTCGTAATCTGTGCATTCTTGCAGCCATCAGGGGCAATAATTCGCAAGAAGATACAAGAATGATTATAGTTTCATAAAAGATTGATGAAAAGATTTAAAAGCTGACTGAAAACTGCCAGAAAACGACTACAAATGTATCTTTAAATGAGACATGCTTTGACAAAGGGGCTGTAACCCTTTACCTGCTAAAAAAGTTAAATAAAACTGTCAAGCCGACTGTGAATTCACGAAAATTGCTGTTTCAAATTTACTTTTTAGAGTAAAATACTCTTAATCGGACAGTGTAGATCCAAGATCAGACTGCACAGAATGTGCAGTATGATCTTGGATCTATACTGTCCGCCAAAGGTATCTAAGTCGCGCTTTGCAATCTAAAGGTTAATGGATTTCCATAATGGAGTATACCAAGCAATATATAACATATTTATGGATCCCTAGAACCAGTTTTGTTCAACAACCGACTAGATAACGAGACTGAATTGTCCTTAAGTGTGCAAAAAATTTAAAGATAGCAAACTGTGTAGGCCCATCTCAGCGTGCTCGGAATGCTCAGGTTGACATGGGTCGATACGTTTTACAGATGCATTGAACCCCTTTTTCACAGAGCATAGCTCAAATACATTGTTAACGGTCCCCCAGTTATGCCGCTTTGGCTAGCCAAGTTTACGCTTCATACCAATACCTGTGCCGCCTTTCACTAAACTGCGTCGATTTACGCAAATTAAAAAGGATTGTATATACACACATACGATCCCAGCTTTACCCAACGGTATGAGATGGTGTAAAGTTAAGCAGATATTTAGTCAAATCGTAAAGTTATGCAGTTCAGTGAAACTTGTTTTCAGATTTGATGCTTGCTTAGCTAAACTGCCTATGCAAGTTTCGTGCGTACAGTTTAGAGAAAGGTACCCCTGACCACGGGCAATAATGCCTGCCGTAATCTCGTCTCCTAAAATATAAATGAGCTAAAAAAAAGTTACTACTCAAAGGTTAAAACTCATGAACTACATGCATTTGAAAAAATCTTCAAAATCTTTGGGAATAATTTGAGGGTTTGATTCAGGGTTGAGGTTTTTTTTCCCCCACTAAATCTTAACCCTTAACCTTCTAAGTAAATGAAATGAAACTTTCAAGCCGTGGGTAGAAACTAAGATTTTTCTATAAACTGTATTTTTGGGAGAAAGATATCTCCTTATCGGACAGTGTAGATTCAAGATCAGACTGCACGTTCTGTGCAGACTGATCTTGATCTACACTGTCCGCAAAAGGTCAATGAGTCGCGCTTAGCAGCCTAATGATTAAAATGTGTCTTCTACGATTGTTTGGCAAAGGTAAACATGGCGTATATAAGCTTCCGTAGAAAGAAAACTGGTTCGACAACATTTACGTGACATTTGGTTGTACAGGTAAAAATGCTGCAGGCAAAATAGTTGAGCGAATCGAGTGTAAACACTATGAGCAACGTCTGCGTCTGAACTTCTTGCAAAGAAAACTAGACGACAGCTTTCATGCGGGAAATCGTGTAAAATGCATGTGCTTTGCATCATGTTACATATGACACCTTTATTCGTTATGAATCGTTAATGACATCTGGTATATCTTTAACTTACTCAACCACGGTGAATGCTGATTAAATGCAAACAACATGCAGAGCTTATAGGAAAATGTAAATCGTTGCGTTCTAGAAAAAGCAACACTTAGTCAACAAAATAAAGGCCGATATAGGTTCAAGATAAGACTGTGGGTTCTATGATTTGTCCCGTATAGAAACGTAGCTAAAGCCCCGGTCACACCAAACTAGGTCATAGAATGTCTAGCCCTGTCCTAACGAAATCGTTAAACGGGTTATGGTCGGGGTAGAACGTATAGTTTTGGCCTACTGCTATGGTCACCATTACGTAAGTTTACCGTAGTTCATTTCCAACGTAGTCTGCCGTAGTATCAATTAGGTTGAAGTACTGTCGAAGTAGGTTCAAAATTGGCAAAGAGAGGAAAAATGGAAAGCCTGGTTAAACTATTTGTGAGTACGGTCAACTACATTCAACTGCGATCGAAGTGGCTAGGGTTAATTAGGGTATTACTACGTTTACTACAGCAATTGCTGCTCCAAACATGGCTGATCCCTTATTCTGCCATGCCGCCTAGGATGAAACGATATTCTACCTAAACTATGGTTAACTGCAGTACACACTACGGTTAAGTAAGGTCACTAACACTTAATTAATGTCAACTACGTTCAAACTACGGTCACATTAGGGTCACAACAGCCAAGTTAACCGTAACCAATTTTTGAACATGTTGAAAAAATATGTGCTCACTACGGACAAATTATAAGTTTGAACAACGTTCATTACTACGTTGTATTACGGTTATCTACATGTAGCTCCGTTCAACCACCTTTGATAAGTTCAACTACGGCAAACTACAGTCATTCCCCACCACGTTCAACTACAGCCGTGGTCACATCACAGCGGTGGTGATAAGTTAGGAGCTTCATTTGCAAAGGTTTGATATTTGGGAGAACATATAGAGGATACGTCCATAGTGTTTTCGTATATCAAAACTATCTAACGAGGTTGGGAGAATTGATAATTGTCGAGACAAGTATGAAATCTCACAAAGTTCTGAGTTAGATATCTTTTATACGCGACAACACTATGTACGTATTCTATTTATCTTTTAATTACGTCTGTTTTTCAGTATTCGTGAAAAAGGTGTGGAAAATATATGCATTATTTCAATCGAAAAAGATCTATTTCATGTAGTCGGATATGGATTAGCTGTAATTATGACGTCATGATTGATGCTGATTATGTCATAAACGTGACGTTTACTAACAGAAAATTCATTGATGTTCTATAAATATCCTTGGTGTATCAGTTCTGTTCTATAAATATCCGTCGTCTATTGAATATGGCATAGGTGTTATAGCATGGGTATTCGGCTAGTTGAAAGATAAGTACGGAATATTATGTTGTAGTAACTTAAAGTAAATACAAGCACCAGGAAAGTTACTACAACATAATATTCCTTTTATTATATACCTACAACTTTCAGCGACAACATTTTGCAATTATTGACATTTTATTCGAAAACGGCAAACAAAATGAGACAATTAATAGTGCGGAAGGTAGTAACTCTGTTTTCATGAATGGCGGATTTATATTACAGCGTAACATTTTGACCCATCAAATCAAAAATAAATGCATGCTTGGTCCGTGCGTGAGATATGTCATCATACTACTAGTATACATGTATTTGGGACCTTATTTCACTGTGTGTAGATACGGATTTTTTTTTTTTTTCTGTCGTGTGTGTTAATTCATCCGATTCAACGCATGTATCTGATCCAGGAAAATTTACTGGTATATAATAAATCGTATTATTTTTTGACAAAATCCTGTTGAGTATCTCAACACTTTTGCTAACGATGTTAAAATTAAGAGTCTCAATGCCACCTTAGGTCCTTTTGTCTTGACCGTTCAGGAAGTCCTCTACTACATGTATGGTGTCACGATCTGACCGAAAGTGAGTGCCAGAAATGGCTCTTTTCAATTTGTGAACTAAATGAAAGTCTGCCGGAGTCAGATCAGGCGAATAAGGTGAACGATCAATATATCCAAGGCCACAATCGTTAATGGCGGCCATGGCAATGATAGGCTTGGGAATAAGGGCATTGTTCTGGTGGAACAACACACCTTTAAAAAATCACTTGCCTTGTTGACTTTCGAGTGCCACCACTTCGAGATAAACTGACCAAATGACACCAGCTTTTGGGTACACAGCCTTAAATAGCCACGAAATAGTAGAGCTGAAATGGGACATCCCTACCTAACTCCTTCAACACATAGCTCACGACTTATCAATCAGCTTTCGTATCTACTGTAGAAAAGTGTCAATTAGCACAGCCAAACTCAAGGAAAAAATGAAATGGTAAGAAGTATTCATGACTGTATCAATGTTAGTATACTACTCAAAGTTTGTTACGCATCAAATATAACCACAACATAGTCGAGTTTGCAACAGATATCATTCAGTGATGTATTGAGATGGTCTCCCTTGCGAACATAAGCTGTTTAGTTTAGTTTAGTTTAAACTTATTTATTTTACATCGATTGAGAAACAAGTTCTTACAACTTATACTAATCTCTCTCGATTCATAAGCTGTAACGATGTGCAATTTTTTACAAATATTCATGAAAAGGAATTTACCCTTGATTTATTTTTCATGGTATTTTTGGTGCACTGCATAGAAGTATTCAGAGTGTGCAGAGTACTGAAACTACACTTTGACTCAAAAGGCTCAAGTTTTATATTAACAAAAGTATAAAGCGTGCGTTACATCACTTCGTGCCATTCAGATAGCTGTACAGATCAAACATATCCGTGTTTTTTGGAGAATCTAACATCAGTTGGCATTTGAGATAAGGTTTTATTAAAGGAGTCCTGAAAAACGTTATAAAGCGAGCATCTTGCGAGCCTAATAACATTTTGTGGACGTGTTTAATGAAATTTTACCTCAAAAACCAACGGATGTTCTGATATTTCACAAATTTTAAGTCCGCACATATTCAAAACTATCTATGCACACGCAGTTACTTACATGAAAAAATTTGAAAAGTGTTCACATCTCTGAAAAACGTACAAAATGATGTCACAAATGACGTCATATAATGCTGTTAAAAAACGTCTGTAAGATAAGAACATTCGTAATGGCTATATTACATTGGCACTTTATGCGATAAAACATTGTCCAACAACAGCTATAAATGTAAATAGCGGTAACAACTGTAGTATCGAAATGTCGGAAAACCTGCAATAAACTGTTCTCGACACTCCAGCAAGAACAATGCATTTAGAAATAAGTCATGCTCTGTGATAAGGTGGCTTAATGCATCTGCAAAAAGTATCGACCCATGTCTACCTGCGCGGACTGCGCAGGCTGACATGGGTCGAAACTTTTTTGCTATTGGTCCATTTTCTGCATGTCAAATCACAATTCTACTCCCAATATTCAGTTGATTGTCAGAAAAAAAATGGATTTTACGGATCCATACTTATGTGATGACTTGCTTGGTATAATTCATCAAGGAGATGCATTAAGCCTCTTTTTGCCAGGGCATGGCTCTGTTGGAACCACTTTTGTAATAAAATAACTTTTGGGGTAAAATGATACATACATGATCCACTTTGAACTATATGGCCTGCAGCATGCGAAAAGGGGCTTTCAGACATTTGCGTAAAGTGTCGTCTCACGCACTTTACGTCAACATTAGATTTTGTCCTACAGTAGACTTGCGTGAAACGGAAAATCACAGACGATCGAAAAGTGCCTTCTCGGATCCGCCTGGGCGGACTGCGCAGCCTGATCCGGGACGACACTTTACGCAAATGTTCGAATGTCCCTTTTCGTGTGTTGCAGGCCGTATGGGAGGACATTGAAGGATACTAGGTTTGTTGCACATTTTATTACAAAAAGCCGTTTTATTACAAAAGCGGTTTTAACATGGCTCAAACCAATAGAATAGTTTCTCGTCGAATCCCTTGGGGTCATATGTCAATCATTGATTCGTCGTCACTCACAACTAGAGTGTTATCGTAAAATGTCCTGTCGGTAACCGGTGTATATCCAGACCGGTATCTACGACCATCGAAAAAGTCAATGCACAAACACGCAATAAACAGAATGAGGGACATTCCTGCGGAAGTACAACACATGATCCAGCTGACGTGAAGATCTGTAACCTTGTATCCAATATCTCCACTGTCCGCCGTGATATATACCACCACTCCAATCAACATTAGTAAACCTGAAATTTAAAGATGCAGTAAGAGGAGTTTATCCATTTTATGCTGTCAAGGAATGGGAGAAAAAAAAGTGAATCCCAAGTAATCTCCTTTGTAAGATAAAAACCAAGGTTACCAAATCACAACTGGCGATTGTCATAATTTGACTTATGATGTATATGTGCGGTCTTCATAATATTTGCACATAGAATTGCATACACTATCACCACCAAAATCAAATTTTTGGTTTAATAAATTTTTAAGGAGATATTCAAACCTAAAAATTCCTTAATTGTGCAAAAGATACCAGGGATAAAACCAAGCAATACCTTATTCAGGACCTAGTACGTAGTGGAGAGCTATCAAGGGAAGTAGTTGTCTTTTGTCTCCCATTACAGGAAAAAGCGACTGACTTTTACTAGAGCTGCATTGTAGTACATGGAAAAACTTGAAGACAGGATGTGAAATGGTTCCAGCTTTTCCTTACACAAGCACTATACAAGACTTTGATTTTTTCGATGAAGTCTATTTCATTGATATTTAAGAGAGGTCTAGGCATAGTTTCAACGGATTAAAGATATATCTTTACTCGTTTTCAGCCTGTTTTTTACCCATTTAATCTTTATCTTTATCTTTGTATCTTCATGCCAAATGTTGCCCCTGACGGTTGCAAGGTTGTATAGATTACGACCGATAGAAAATGCTTTTCATTTTCTGAAGGCCATCGGAGAAATCGCTGTTGTAAAGTCTCTGGTTTTAAATCAAGATTTCCGATATTTGTATTTATCCTTTATACCATATACATTTGTATATCGGTAATCTATCTATGTTTACACAGCTGATTAAATTCTGGACCGTTCTACAGTCTATGAAATTGTTACAGTGTTTTTTCTCCCTAGCTGTAAGGTTGTACATGTATCTTTAAAAGTTATTAACTACTGGTACAATCAATTCTAAGTAAATGAAAAAGAGAAAACTTACTTCTCCCATCTATAATATCCTAATTTTATTTTCGGCCTCAAAGCAGCTGTACTTTTTTCTTTACTATTTAACAAAAAGTCTGTTTACGCATCCGCATCTCTCATTTATAGATACAAACAGACAAAGAAAAAGGTCGATGAATTTTGATATTTTGAATGCTCTACATAGAGGATAATCAACTGGTTGAGTGTGATATTAAAAATCTGTCACTAAAATGGGGTGTGATGCGGTTGAAAAAACGAGTCCGAAGGACGAGTTTTTTAACCGCATTAAACCCCATTCGAGTGACAGATTTCTAATATCATCCACAACTAGTTGATTATCCTATTCATTATATTCCCATTTCACCCCTTTTATTCTAATAATTAGCAAGAATGGTATAATATGAGCAATATAGGAAAAAAGTAGTTCCGGCAAACATTCCATAACTATATCGTCACTAGTGATGATATCATAATCATCATCATTAGTGGTGTTATACGCTGTGAAATCCCATTAATTTACTGATAGGAATATAATAATATTAAGTTTACCTCCCAAGCCAAGTTCAGCACCAGCCATTTCCATGTTGAAGAAACGTTTGGATGAGGAACATTTACTGCGTAAAATAGTCAGAATAACAAACACCAGAAAGACGTCGCCAACCAGTTCTACAACGATCACGTATTCTTTGAACTCGGGTGGATCTAAGTTCTGACACCACTCTGTAAACAAAATAAATAAGGTCTGGCTAAAGGGGGTTTAATGCATATCTCCATAATGTAACATACCAAGCAAGTCACCACATAAAAATGGATCCTTAAAAGTAGTTTTGTCAACAAGCTGATTGAATCATGAGGTAGAATGGTTCTTGGACATGCAGAAAATTGATCAAAAGCAAAAAGTTTCGACCCATGCACGAATCTACAGGCTGGTCTTTGTCTACACTTTTCGCTCAACATATCGACGGTTGCAATGAGAAGGATATGGATTAACCCTTCACCAAACAATTCTGAGTTTTAACGACCCTGAAGAAAAAATGCCTTATGAAATATTGTGGGGAAAAAAGGAAAAAAAAAAAAAATGCTGGTAACCAGCATTTTTTCCTTTTTCCCACAATGTTTTCTCCTCAATCAAAGACAGAAATTATCAATTGAGATTAATTTATTTTGTCGTTTGCGAATGCTTTCAATTTCGTTAAGTCTTAAATTTAGTCGTTTGGTAAAGAGTTAAGATTAGAATTTATTTCATACTTTTCGGTAGTTTATCGAGAAGTAACTGTGGAATATTGTTCGATATTTCATGATAACAACAAGAGGAAAAATACCGATTTTATTTTCTAACTCTTCAATTGAAGGCGGAAACAGTAGTTACCTAGGTAAACAGCGCGTGCCATTCAACCGGTGAAAATATGACGTAATTTACCTTACATTTCTCTCGCTTTACGTAATATTGTAATGCGCTGTTATACGGAGGGGGCACGCCACGGGGAATTACCGAAAACAACTGTTCTGGATTTTGATTAAGTCCCCCCAAACTAAGGGTTAGAATCATGAAATAAATAGAATATTTCTTTTTTCGGTGAAAGATCGAAATTTATCCTCATGAGCATCATCGGCAATATTTCCGTTCGTGGCTGCGCCACTCGTGAAAATATTACCGAAGATGTTCTATCAGTGAAATAAATTTCGATCTTTCACCGAAAAAAAAATCTCTATTTATCAAATATCTTCCCTTGTTTTCAGTGCAATATACCCACTACGAATTCTCTTATCTTATACACGTTTCATATGAGAACTGTGTGACGACGTTTGTGAGATCATTTTGTACGTATTTCAGAGAAGTGAATGTCTTTTTTTTTTCATCGAAGTTACTGCGATTGCACAGAAGGTTTTGCCTCTCCTGATCTATCATCTGTGAAACATCGTTATATGATAAAATGAATCAAATGT
Organism: Hippopus hippopus; assembly: GCA_946811185.2. Lineage (NCBI taxonomy): Eukaryota > Metazoa > Mollusca > Bivalvia > Cardiida > Cardiidae > Hippopus > Hippopus hippopus. The sequence continues at coordinate 2,245,522 of OX328110.1, read as the reverse complement.
TCGTTGGCTTTTGAGGTAAAATTTTATTAAACTCGTTTTAAAAAAAAATCACGGACAACTCGGCAGGGGCTCGCTTAATAACACTTTTCTAAAACTCGTCTGATAATATTTTTATCTCAAATGCCAACATATGTCAGATTATCTATATATATCTACCTTGCACGTCAGGAATGCATTCTGCACCACGAACCTCGTAACAATATCTTTGCCAGAGTCCTTCACGTATTTTGACCTTGATCTCACAGAGATATCCTTCGTCAGTTCCATTCATTTTACGTCCATGTTCCTTGGTGTACCAGTACGGTATGGCTATTCCGACAACATTCACCGCTAAGGTTGTTATGGTGCAGATCAATATAAAGGTGGCCCCTTTTTGCTTCATTACATGTACTTAGGGTAACTGTCTGCCTTTCTGGACGATAGTATGACTCTGAATGAAAAATAAATTAGTAATGAAACTTCCGTTAACAGAATCTGGGCCTATATTTACCCACAATTCTTGATAACAATCTCAGTCTTATTTTCCAGAATTTTCTAAATTTGAAAGTAACACTTCTTCTGATTGGGTAAACCGTTTGGTTTAGCCAATTAGAAGTTGTTTTACATTCAAATTTAGAAAATCGTAGACAATACAAAGAATAAGATTAAATATGGTTGATTAATGCACCCCCTCTGATCTTTTGGTTTTGAAAAGATGTCGTGGAAATTCAAATGAGCTATGCTCTGCGAAAAGGAGGCATAAAAAAAAGCATCCATCCAGGTCAGTCCGTGCAGGCTGACCTGGGCCGAAGCGTTTAACTTTTGGTAAATTTTCTGCGTGTTACAGAAACAGCCTACCTCTGATTCAGTGGGTTGCTATACAAAACGGATATTGTAGATCCATAATACTGAAATGGGTTGCTTGGTATAATGCGTCACGGAGATGCACTAAGCCCCTTTTCATAGAAAACGGTTCAAACATAAGTCCAGCACAAAGCACAAAGAATTACACAATTCCGCATTGATTCAAACCAGTTTTATCTAGTATTACCGAAAAAAGCTTGTGTGTGTATGTGTATTTTTGTGTGTTTGAGAGAGAGAGAGAGAGAGAGATAGAGACAGAGACAGCGAGAGAGAGAGAGACAGAGAGAGAGAGAGACAGAGAGAGAGAGAGAGAGACAGACTCTGTCAAATTTCTTTCTTTGACTAGAAAAAAAACGGACTTAAATCTTTATCAAGCGACAAGTTGTACAAATTAACTGCATTTGCAGAAGACAAAATATATGTGACTCAGAATTTGAATTTTGCTTTGGGACGGGTAGAAAACGTAGGAAAATGAGAAATTTCTGGTTACCAGCAGTTTCTCTTTTTCCACATTGTTTTTAAAAGCTTTCATTCTTGGGGTCGTTCAAAGTCGGGATTGTGTGGTTACGGGTAAATCAAGTTTCTTGACATTTAACGGAAGAAACAATAACTACAGCAAGTGAAGGAGATGTAGAGAGTGTAGATCAAGATCAGACTACACGTATATGCAGTCTTGTCTTGGTCTGCACATCCCAGAAAACACACCCATGTTCGCGTATGGCAGTATAAGGATTAACACGTTAAAAGGTAGATAATCCCCACTGATGAAAGAGTATAACCCTTGTCAAGCACTCATTACCGATTAACTCTTTACCAAACGACAAAATTTTAAACTTTTCTAGATTTAAAGCATTTTCAGATGACAAATGAAAAACCACTATATCAATTGAAAATGGAGAAAACATTGTAGGAAAAGGAGAAAATGCTGGTTATCAGCATTTTCTCCGTTTCCAACAATGTTTTCAAAAGGCCCCTTTGTAAGGGCCGTTAAAACTCAGGATTTGTGTGGTAAAGGGTTCACGTTTGAATTGTGTACAAAATCTTTTAATTCTACATACAGAGTTAAAATTTTTTCAATGGTTTATTCTATCTCGCCGAATACTATTACAGTTTTGAAACTTTTATTGGGTGACTTTATGTTGTCCAAATCATGAAAAAGAAATTATTTATTTTTCTTAAAGGCATATAACGTCCAAAAGTAAACAAAATAGGTATTTAAACGTACATGTATTTAAATCTAAATCATGCATTTGAAAATTATGAAAGATATCGTGAAGATTACAATATGTTATTGTGCAATCGGTCCAAACGTAAGTCGCTGGCAGAAAAATGAACTTAAAAAAGTAGGTAAACAGGAAACAAAGTATAAAGCGACCTGTCAACTTTTAACCTGGTTTTAAAATTCATTTCTCTGCCGGCAAGTAACATTTGGACCGACCGTAAAATAACAGATTGTCATCTGATTTCTGTAATTTTAAATGGTATGATTTAAATCAAATGCAGTTTAAATCAGACCTTGTTTGCATTTGGCCGCGTAATTAAACTTTATAAATGCTCTTGGCCCGGCCGGGTAGCTTAGTGGTTAGCGTATCTGACTCGCGACCTGGTGGTTGTGGAATCGATATCAGGTTGAAGCAAACTTTGTTTTCTGCAATTTTTTGCCTCTCACCTCTGATGCATGTGAGATAAGTTGTCAGTGACATGGAAAGAAAGTTGTGTCAGTACTTGTGTGAGAAAGACCAAGAAACATGCGTAGGTGCACTGACTGTCGTGATTTCACCAATCCTTTTGAAACTGTGTTTAACTCCAATACAAACAAGAAATTTTCTTTAAAAAAGATAGAAGGCGTAAATTTGTCAGCAAATAGCCAGGGGCATTTGAATAAACATATCTACGCTTTTGCCCAATCACATATTTCTATTTATTCATTCCTTATCAGTACCTAAAAGTAGGTCAAAAGCCAGAACATTCAGCTACGTCGAACAAACAAACAAACAAATGTTAAAGTTATAGCCCCCATAGACAGGGTGTATTGCTAAATACATGTACAACAAGATTATGTAGTCTGAACTCGTTTACAGTGACTAAAAGTATGTATCGACTATTTGTTTATGTTTGTTAAAATACATTGTTAATTTTTGTCTTAATTGTAAATGCCTCTACAACAGAAGAAAAAAAACTGTCTTTAAATATGTGTTATAGAAATTTTATGAATTTACCTGTTTCCAAGTTTTGCAGAGTTTAAGATTTAAAACTTCTAGCATTTATCGTGTTCCTAAATAAGTTCCTAATACAACTCAAAACCTAATTAAAGAACTGTAATTCTATATCTCAAACTGGTTCGATAAATACCAAAACCCCTTACAACACAATTCCGATTTTTTAACGATTCTGATGAAAAGAGCTTTTGGAAAACATTGTGGGAAAAGGAGAAAATGCTGGTAACCAGCATTTTCTCCTTTTTCCACAATGTTTTCTACACTTACAAAGAAAAATTTGTTTATTTAATCCACGTTTAATTTGTCATCTGCAAATCGGATTTTAGATTGGATATGACTAAAATTTTTCTTGTCTGGTAAAGAGTTAATGAAGGGTTTCTTCCTATAAGCTTGTATTCTTTTCAACTTAACTTATTATGTGCTTTGTGCAACCATGCTTAAAGACCCAATAGCGGCCGGAAGTAAACAATGGGTACGGAAAAAATGCATTTGAATTTAATTTGTTTATAATGGAGTTTAATGCCATTTTAACAGATTAGGTTATATCATGGCGGTCAGTGACGCACCCATGTGTTTCCTGGCTTTCTCACACCAGTACTGACACAACTTTCTTTCCAAAGCCACTGACTACTTTTCTCACATGTATCAGAGGTGAGAGGCGAAAGATCGCAGGAAAGAAAGTTCGCCGCAACCGTGTATCTAACCCGCAACCTCCAGATCACGAGTCAGGTACGCTAACAACTGAGCGGTCCGGTCGGACCATTTGAATTTAAATCATAGCATTTAAAAGTTTGGACATTATTGTGAAGATGATAATCTGTTATACTCGTAGTAAGGTGGGTCCAAGTGTTAGTTGCTGGCAGTGAAAGTAATTTGAAAACTAGGTTAAAAGTTGTCAAGTCACTCTATCTTTTGTTTACTTATTGGCTGATTTTGAAATTCATTTTTCTGTCAGTGACTAACACTTGGACAGACCATAACATAACAGATTTTTATCTTCACAATATTTTCCATGCTTTTCAATGGCATGATTTAAATCTAAATGCATTCATACACATGCATTGTTTTTTGGCGGTAAGTGGGCCTTTAAAGTTACCATTTACCCTTAACCTGCAAAAAAAGTTAAATGAAACTTTCAAGGTAGCTCTACCACACAATCTCGAGTTTTAACGACATAAAGAAGGCATTCAGAAACATTGTTGGAAAAAGAGAAAATGCTGGTAACCAGCATTTTCTCTTTTTCCAACAATGTTTTCTACGATATAAGGACAGAAATCATCATTTGAGTTAGTTAAACTGTCAACTGCAAATACTTTCAATGGTCGAGTACAAACCTGTAGGTTTTATTGGATTCCTACAAGAACAATAACTGCTGTGCAGCAATTGCCGACCCATATACGAGTTGCCTCCCTTGTCCAAGCGCATAAAAGCAATATGACTGCCTTTGACTGCATTTGATGCATTGATTGATTTGTTGTATGATGTTTTACCATTCACGACACAATCCCGAATTTTAACAACCCTGGCGATGAAGGCTTTTTTCTAACTAGCATTTTCTCCTTCTCCCACAACGTTTTCTTTCCTATTACAAACAAATCGCATAATCTGAGCCACATTTGAACTGTTGTCTACAAATGCTTTCAATGTAGACAAACTTAGAATTTCTTCGTATGTTTAAATAATCAACTCCGTTTTCAACATTGTTTCAGTTATATCGCGGCGGCCAGTGCACCCATCTATGCGTTTCTAGAGTTTTCTTTCACCAGTAAAAATCAACCAACTTTTAATTTATATGAGTGGCGCTTTGGCAAAAGGGCATGTAATGCCTCTCCGACATGCATGATGCCCGGCAAGTCATCAAATAATTATGGATCCATAAAATCCATTCTTTCTAGCAATTGACTGAACCATGAACCAAATAAAGAGAAAACTGGCTCAAAACTAGTATAGATGTATTTTAACTGGCAGTCTGCTATAGCCCTTCGTATCAACATCTATCGGACGTTAGTGGAGATACAACAGGTACCAGGTTAACCCTTCAATATTTAAAGCATTCCACAGGAAATAAATAAAATAAGCCTCAAATGATGGATAGAAAACACTGTGAAAAGAGCAGAAACGCTAATTACCGGCATTTGTTCCCCGCGATATTTCCCTGAGCCTAGTTTCTACCTGAAATTGATCTTTGTATCAACTCTAACAACGGTCACCAGTTTAGGATCGAATAAAAAAAAACGGGGGGGGGGGCGTCGTTTTGTAACATGTTAGTTGTCTGTTAGCACATTTTTATCTATGTGAACATCTTTTTCCTCCTTTTAATTGTAAAATGTAACAATGAATCGAAAAGAGTACAAATGTGATGAATCAAACACTTCAGGAAAAGTCAGTGTAGGTCAGTAAATGATAAATACAGCTGTTAAAAAAAATGATTGATTCCATTTCGTGTCCTCTCAGAATCTGTTACCGCCTTGGTCTCGTCCATTGAACACGAAAGTAAGTATAAAAGCTGAAAATGAGAAAGAAAAATATAGTAGAGCTATTTTTTTCATGCTTTCCGGTAGGTTCTGGAGAAATATCGGTGAAATATTTTTTTGATATTTTATTGTTACGACCAGTGAAAAATACCGATTTTTATATTCTAACTCTTCAGTTGAAGGCGAAAACAGTTGTTCCCGCGCACTAGTTACCTAGGTAAAAATGCACGTGCCTCCAACCAGATAGAAATATGACGTAATTTACCCTACATTTCTCGCGCTTTACGTAATATTGTAATGCATTGCTATGCGAAGGGGGTACCCCACGGGAAATAACCGAAAAGAACTGTACTGGATTTTGATGTAAGTTCCGCCAAAAAGAGTTAAAAGCATGAAATAGATAGATGAATATTTTCTGATATTTCATGGCTACGACCAGTGAAAATTTTTTTCTAACAGTAGTTCCCGCGCACTAGTGACCTAGGTAAAATGCGCATGAGATGGAAATATGACGTAATTTACCCTACTTTTCTCGTGCTTTACGTAATATTGTAATGCGTTGTTATGCGGAGGGGGTACGCCACGGGGAATTACCGAAAGGAACTGTACTGGATTTTGATGTAAGTCCCCCCCCTCAAAAAAAAAAGTTCGAAGCATGAAATAAAAAGAATATTTGTTTTTTTCGGTGAAAGATCGAAATTTATTTAATCTCGTGAACATCATCGGTAATACCGATGATGTTCACTCGATGGAATAAATTTCGATCTTTCACCGAAAAAAAAAACATATGCTCTATTTATTTAACCTGTACATCATGAAACCATAACTGACACCAATACATTATCGGTTTTGAACTACTGGTGTATGGGTCAATATTGTCGGAATAAAGGGAAGTTGAAAATTCTAGTTTGCGTCACATTTAATTTTGTCTTCTGCAAATGCTTTCAATTTGGACAGGTAAAAAAATTGTCGTTTGGTAAAGAATTAAAAGCAAATAGACGCAATGACTTACGTATTGCTCCCATGCCAGATGACAAAAAGAACAGCCCATGCCAACCAATGATATCCTTTAACGTCAGTCCGGCCACGCCCCCAATCAGACTAGCTGCAGTCTAAAATGGAAAAGAACAGAATTTCAAATCAGGCCTTGTAAAGATTTCAATTGTTCGAGCGTCACGTATCATCTTCTTGTGGTTGGTTCATTCATTGTTTAACCTGTTACCAAACGACAAAATCATAGACCCGTTCAAATTGAACGCATTTGCAGACGACATATCAAATGTGACTCAAAAACTGAAATTCGTTTTAAGAAGGGTAGAAAATATTGTGGGAAATAGGAGAAAATGTTGGCTACAAGCATTTTCTCCTTTTCCCACAATGTTTTCAAAAGCAATAGGTTTAATGCATCTCCGTGGTGCATTATACCGAGCGAATCATCACATAATCATGGATCCATAAAACCCATGTTGTCCAACAATCAACTAGATCATGAAGTACATTGGTCCTTTGACATGCAGAAAATTGACCAATAGCAAAAAGTTTCGAACCTTTTGAAGATGCATTAAGCCCCATTTTCAAAGAGAATGGCTCAGATTAGATGCATTCCCAATTTCCGAACTGCACGCATTATACAAGTATTTTCTAGAAATGTGAAGACGAGACTAATTCATTTCATGCTTTCCGGTAGTTTATCGAGAAATAAAGGTGGAATATTTTTCGATATTTCATCGTTACGACCAGTGAATAATACTGATTTTACGAGTATTTTCTCTTCAATTGAAGGCGGAAACAGTGGTTCCCGCGAACTAGTTACCTAGGTAAACAGCGCTTGCCAACCTACCAGATGGAAATATGACGTAATTTACCCTACATTTCTCGCGCTTTACATAATAATGTAATGCGTTGTTATGCAGAGGGGGTACGCCATGGGGAATTACCGAAAAGAACTGTACTGGATTTTGATGTAAGTCCATGTTCCAATCAATGTTCATGTGTATTTACAAAAGCATCTATCTTGCGATTGTTTGTTGTCTTTGTCTTGTACTGTAAGCATGTCTTACTTAATTGTGTTTGTTTGTGTTGTAATTTAACGCCGTTTTAACAGCTTGGGTCATATCACGATGGCCAACGCACCACTGTAATGTGTTTCCTGGCTTTCTAACACCAGTACTGGCACAGCTTTATTTCCAAGCCACTGATAAGTGAAGAATACCAATCAAGTGTGACTCAAATGTTGAAAATTGTCTTTAAATGGGTAGAAAGCATTGCAGGAAAAGGAGAAAATGCTGTTAACCAGTATTCTCTCAATTTCCCAACCATGTTTGTAGAGGTGTTACCAGCATCCCCTCCCCCCCGATAATGTATTCAATATCATTCTTCCCCGGGTCGTTAGAATTCAGGATTGTTTTGTAAAAGGTTAAAAAGAATTTAACAGAAGTAAACAAAAGACCTTATACCGTAGCTACATAAATAAATCCATAGTTGATGGCCATATTGTTGGGTCCAAACAGTTTTGAAAGCGTTGATGGGGCTACTGCCCAGATGCCACAGAAGAAAAAGTACAGCGTGCATATCCATATAAGGAAAAACGCTTTGTTCAGGTGTTCTGTAAAAATAATTGTTGCTGAAGCGATGACGAAACCGCCAGAGATACCCCGCATGGCTACCTGTGAAAGAAAGAGCGGCTCTTGTTATTGTTAGTGAATGTACCAGTGTTCCAGTGTCATTGTGGTGAGTACCAGGGGTGCCTTTCACTAAACATACGTACGTCAATACCATATCTAATGAAAAACTACATGGTTTTATTTTTAAAAAATGGTAGGTCCTATCACTGAAAATGGCAATTAATTGGCTCATATTAAGGAATAAAGGACCCTACCGCATCTACATAAAAAGTTTATAAAGTATTGATACAGCCTGTGTTGAGTTTGAGGGCTGTGCTAGGTGGAAACTTAATTCAGGTGAATCGAATTATTACAAACTTTACCTTATACCCGAATCTGTCCATCACACTACCCCAAAACGGTCGACCAAGACAGTTGAAAATAGATGATAGAGATCCCACGAGGGCAAGGAAGTGATCATCTGATATAAATGTTTGGCCGTAAGCCTGAAAACAGAAAAAAAAAGACTTAATTTTAACACTATGCTACACACCTTTTACTAATTGATGGACCCATTACGCATAGAGAGACACGAATTAGCAGTTTGCTGTCGTCTATATACAATGTCGGATTATAACAGGGCGAGAACAACTTGGCTGTTTGACTCATTAGGGTGTCGCCGTCATTTTCTGTAAGTTTCATAACATCAGTGTGTAAACAATTGTAACTAGAGATTTCGTCAAGGTACTCCTAAACAAGACTGACGCTAAGCAATGTGTGATTTTGACGTCACCGAACAACGGACGCTCATATTGTGTGCAACGTGCAAAAAGGGGCTTTCGAACATTTGCGTAAAGGGTTGTCTCGGATCAGCCTGAGCAGTCCGTGGACTGCGCAGGCTGATCCGGGACGACACTTTACGCAAATGTCCGACTGTCCATTTTCGCGTGTTGCAGGCCATATGGTTTTGTGTCTCAGTAGGAAGATGGACGTCTTCTACATTTGAACGTGCGCTAAGCGGCCGACAGGAATGGTTTTGGCAATGAAGACACACAGTTTACGGTCTTTTATCAGGGCTCTTCCCGGTGAGTAACCCCGAATCAACAAAAATACCTTATAAAGGCCAATGACAAACTGGAAAGCCCCGTCCAACATCATCATTGTAAACCATAGGATATAGAACGATCTCGTCACAAATGCTTGTTGAATCGCTTGTTTGAGGCTTAATTTCACCATCTGCCTTCATGAAGAAAATAACAATAAATGATAATGATGATGATGATAATGGTATTGTTGACGATTACTTCATGCTATTGCCTACAATGTTGTATAACTATCCATTCAATGGGATTAAAAATGAGAAAAAAGTGAGTGAACATGGGGAGAGGGGTCACAAACAACAGAAAACGTGCTATAATATGTAAATTCCTTTTTAATTTGAATAAAGATGTACGACGTTCTGGGGAAAAAAGTTTTTGTCCTATGACATGCAGAAAATTTACAAATAGCAAAAAGTGTCGACTCACGTGAGTACCAAATACAAATTTGACAGAAAATTTGAATAAATTTGTTAACGTTATGAGTGAATAAATGAAAGAATGAATGAATGAATGAATGAACGAATGAAGGAACGAACGAACGAACGAACGAACGAATGAATGAATCGTATGTAAAACTTTGCATACTTAGATCGATCAATTGATACTGTAATGTTTCCATTTTCGACGTGAGGAGTATTCGGATATTGTTTTTCGTTTTTCTCATCCAGGTTTCCAGCGTGAGTATCTTCACCAGAAAATGTTTTATTATCATATTTCTGAAAGTCGGGTCCTAGCTTCGGATTTATCTGTCGAATTTCATTGTTTTTCTGAAATAACGAGAATAAAAAATTAACCATTTTTTCACACAATTCCGAGTTTTAACAGCCCTGAAAGAAACAGCTTATATGAAAACATTGTGGACAAAGGAGAAAATGCTGGTGACCAGCATTTTCTCTTTTTCCCCACCATGTTTTCAACCCTTTCCAAAACAAGTTTCAATTCTTGAGTTACATGTATTTTGTTGTCTGCAAAAGATTTCAATTTGGACCAGTCTAAGATTATGCCGCATACTAACGAGTTACGTTCTGTAAATAAAAGGACGGAAAACTCCCAAAGTTCAGAGCTATATTTTTGAAATCATTAGTTACCAAAGTACTGCAAACACTTTGAATTTGAAGAAGGCTAAATTTAAAAATCGTCCATGTTCAAAGTATTTGCAGACGAAAAGTAAACAAAGTGGATTGAAAAGTCCCAAAGTTCAATGCTATATTTTTAAATTATTAGCACCACAGTACTGCTAATACTTTGAATTTGAAATAAACTTAACTTACAGAGAATATATTTCCCATACTTTTTCATCCTTTCCTTTACTTTTATATTTGATATTTTCATATAAAACAATAATACACAAAAGAAAATACATTGTCTTATCATTGCGTCGTATAATCGTTGTTTTTTATGGATACAAGGTGTTTCATAGTTGGTGATAGGCTTCTCGTTCAAATCTTTACAATGTTAATGTAAAACTTTTCTAAGGGTAGTTACTGCAGTTTTACTACATTTTAGCTTTTTGAGCTTTGCACAGTTAAAACTTTCAATGATTACCTTTAATATGGTACCTTGCTGTTTGTAATAGCTATCCAAATGAAAAAATGACAAAGGTTTGCAAATGTATAACATGTTATAAAACACCCCGTGGCATCTGTTTGTGTGCTTAACAATAGCCTTTTTGTTAAATCTTTAACTCTTTTGGCGTAAAATATAAACTCGATCCCTGTCGAAGTCTGTAAATGAAATCCATTGAGACCCAGACAGACTTTTACCTTATAGACTCGATTAAACAAGCGGGCGGTATAGATCCAAGACCAGACTGCACGTTTTGTGCAGTCTAATCTTGACCTATGTATTCCCGCAAATCCTTTTTTTCACCCATGGCGCCAAAAGAGTTAAACGCAGGGCATGCAATACTTGCCTCTATAAAGGTCGGTGGCAGCTGCAAGCCTAAAACGCCTATGAGCGTCATACCTAGATAACACGCGCCAAGTATCAGAAAAGAGGAGGGAACTCGGTCTAACACGTCAGGGTCCGTGAAATATCTAAAATAATGAATAGATGTATAATTTTTAAGAAAATGAAATCTAGTAATAGTAATAATAATTAAAAAAGAAAAAAACTCTGAAAATGAAAATTGACCGTCTTTGTATTTGCAGTAATGTTCTTTCAAACAATATACGAGCGGACACACTATTAGAACACTCTTTATTTACATAAGTAGAACCGATGTCTGCGCATGTCATATTCTTCGAAGATTGGACCTGTCTGCTATGACGCATCACTATTCCCTGTACTGGAGAAATTATTACGCCGCTAATAAAGTAGCATTGGAGAAAATGGCTATAAATAATACATCTGTGAAAAATGTAGCCTGTTTTTCGCTCCAGATATCTTGAAAATTCAATTATTTCAAAGGAGAAAAATAGTTTTCACAAAATTAATACTCTTGTTTTACTGCACATGTTTGAATACAGTTTCTAAATATAGAGTTTAAGGAAACCAAGATTCGTGCAGGGTTTTTCAACAGACTTATCAACAACAAGTGTCTAGACATATATCGAAGCTATTAACCAAGCCTGTAGGGGGTGTTTTTATAAATGGCCGGTGCACAGATTACATGCTAGCTAACCATAGCTGAATGAATCGTACCAGGTAGCGTTTTAGTGAGTAAACGTTAATTTTATTTTGAAATTCAAAGTAACGGTTGTCGTTTTGAAAAGTATTCCGGTTCCGTACCCAGAATATCCAAATCAGACAGATGTGTACTTAAAAAATACCACCTACCTGAAGATAATGTTAGTAGAACTCTTCAAATTAAAGGCGCGTTTAGGGCGATTAGTGGGACCATGCGTAATCAAAAATCAATGGCAAAATATAAGAAATACAACCGAATGCTATCTTCGCCAGCAAAGGCAAATTTCATTGCAATACAGTGTCTAATAAGTATATTTAGGCTTTTCCTCCTCATCTACTATTCTCGCTATGCCTCAGTTGACCTTATGTCTACGTTATGGTCATTGTATCTGACCTAAGATATCGCTCTGTCTCGCGAGACTTGTTAATTTTCTTAAAAAATAATATGCAAAAGAGTGCTCAAAGGGAGACAATTCTATCGCATTGGAGATAAAAAATGTAATGGGTTTCAAATTTCAACATATCGAGCCAACACATTTTTTATTTCACTCTCACCACTGATCCTTGTTTCGACGGTGTTAATAGGTCGAAAATAGGCAATAGCTTGGAAAAAAATTGTACAAAGAACTGATAAAAGAAACCCCCAGGAAAGTCAATGATTAGGTGCTCTGGCCGCCACGATATAACAAGTATAATGTCGAATGCTGCAACAAACACTCGGGTATATTAATGAACATTCAAAAGAAAAAAAAAAAAAAAAAAAATCACGAATGTATAAAAAAAAGAAAAAAAAAAAAAAAAAAAAAAAAAAAAAAAAAAAATGGTGATAACAATAATAATAATAATAATAATAAAAGAAAAAATGGAAACCAAGAAACTCACATAGACACTCTCAAAATAACTCTCAAAAAACTCAAAAAGAAACTTTCAAAGACTTTCATTAAAAACTCACAAAGAAACTCTCAAAGAAACTCACAAAGAAAATCTCAAAGAAACTGACAAAGAAACTCTCAAAATAACTCTCAAAAAAAACTCACAAAGACTTTCATTAAAAACTCACAAAGAAACTCTCAAAGAAACTCTCAAAGAAAGTCTCAAAAAAAAAAAAAAAAAACTCACAAAGAAACTCAAAAAAACTCACAAAAAACTCAAAAAGAAACTCCCAAAGAAACTCATAAAGAAACTCAAAATTAAACTCTCAAAGAAATTAAAAAAAAAGAAAAAAAAAAAAAAAAAATAAGACTCACAAAGAAACCTTCAAAGAAACTCTCAAAGAAACTCACAAAGAAACTCTCAAAGAAACTCACAAAGAAACTTCCAATGAAACTCTTAAAAAAACTCACAAAGAAACTAACAAAAAAGCCTCCCGAAGAAACTCTCAAAGAATTTCTCAAAGAAACTATCAAAGACACTCACCAAGAAACTCTCGAAGAAACTCACAAAGACACTATGAAAGAAACTCTCAAAGAAACTATCAAAGAAACTCTCAAAGAAACTATCAAAGAAACTCACAAAGAAACTCTCTCTGCAAAACTCCTAAAGCAACTCCAAGGGAAACTCTCAAGGAAACTATCAAAAAAACTCACTTAGAATCTCACAAAGGAACTCATAAAGAAACTCTCAAAGAAACCATCGAAGAAAATCTCAAAGAATTTCTCAAAGAAAATCCCAAAGAAACTCTAAAAGAAACTACCAAAAAAACTAACCAAAGACACTCACTAAGAAACTGACAAAGAAACTCACAAAGAAACTATCAAAGAAACTCACAAAGAAGCTCACAAAGAAGCACACAAAGAAACTCAAAATGAAATCACAAAGAAACTCTCAAAAAAAATTCTCAAAGAAACTCAAAAAAAAACTCAAAATGAAACTCTCGAAGAAACTCACAAAGACACTATCAAAGAAACTCTCAAAGAAACTATCAAAGAAACTCTCAAAGAAACTCACGAAGAAAGTCACAAGCAAACAAACGAAGGTATGAACGAACGGACGAACGAATGAACGAACGAACAGTCAGTTAGTTCGCTTTCGTGAACTACTTTGATTCACAGTTTTTCTAATAGTAAAGTTGATTTAATCACCTGTCTCCACTGTCTGTTACAAAGTCTGGACTCAGATTATCTGGATTGATGTAAGCTGTGATCACCTGGTTAAATATGATAGCCCCGCCCCCAAACCCACCCACTATCAAACCAGCTGCTAGGGTCGTTCGTTTTGGCAACCACTGTTCAAAGAGAAATTTAGACATAATTTAGACATAATCCCTTCACCCGTAAAGCTCAGATTATCTGGATTGATGTAAGCTGTGATCACCTGTTAAATATGATAGCCCCAACCCCAAACCCGCCCACAATCAAACCGGCTGCGAGGGTAGTTCTTTTTGGTAAAACCACTGAAGATGAATTTAGACATAACCTCTTACCAAACATTCGCGTGATTGAAACCCCAGAAAATATGTATAAAAAAAAAACTATAGAGGAAAAAGAAGAAAATGCTGTCAACCAACAACTTCTTTTCCGACAACGCTTTGTAGCTTTTCAAGGAATATATCTATTATGATAGCAGCATGAATTTACGAGTTGTCGTCTTGAAAATGCTTTCAGTTTGTCCTCTAATGCCGACCTAAGTCTTTACCAGACGACAAAAGTTGTTTTGCATAGACCAAATATAAGGCATTTGCAGGATAGTTTAAACCCTGGATTGTTTAGGGAATGGTTAATCAATACTTTACCTTGATAGCTGTTTGTATAGGTGGGCCATACGCCATTGTCATGCCAAAGTTAAGTATTACACCATACGTGATGACGACCAGGGTCATAGATGTCCTCACAGCAATGTTAGTTACGAGGACAGCCGCACTGTGTGTAACAATGGAAATGAGACCTTTCAGACAATAGACAAATTGTATTTGACGTAATCTTATACAGCTTCTAGTCGTACAAAATAAAAGTTCTAATACATACATTGATAAAAAAAAATTGACAATGTGTTAATTTACATCTGAATTCGTAATGTGTTACTGCATGTAAGCTTATACAGCTTCTAGTTATACAAAGCAAAAGTTCTTATACATATATTTAACAAAAAAAAAAAAAAAAAAATCGACCATGCGGTAAGTTACATCTGAATTCGTAATGTGTTACTGCCTGTAAGCTTATACCGTTTCTAGTTGAATTTTGATTTAAATACATACAGTGTATATTGAAAAAAAAAAAAAAAAATGACAATGTGATATTTAACATTTACATTCGTAATGTGTTACTGCCTGTAAGATTATGCAGCTTCTACTTATACAAAATAATAATTACAAAAACATGTATTGAATCATGACAATTTGATAATTTACAAATGAATTTGTACTTATGTGACTGCTTGTAGGTTAACATTTAGGAAGAGAGTAAGATAAGTGACACTAATTAAAAGGCAATTATTATACCAATATCTACATATCGGACACTAAGTCTTTGACTGCCGATGATGAATAACATACGGGGAGATAAAGGAGTGAATTGTATGACCTCATTGAGAAACAGTATTTTTCTCCTTTTTTCACTTTTTGTTATGCCAGCATTTAAAGCTCTTTTACATTTTAGAAGGTGTGACCTTTCAATCGAGCATGCTGCAAAATTAAGTCTTACGTCTGCAATTGCTCTCAATGTCAGCGAGTCATTGCGTCTGATAAAAAGATTATTATGTTGTACATCATGAGACTTACCTAAAAATGACTGATCCAATAAGCGTGGCGATTCTCGGACCAAAGCGTCTGTCTGCTATTCCGCCAGCAGTCATTCCAAAACAGTTGACGACGCTTCCAATGGAAGTTACCCACAATGCATCTACGTTACGTAAGTTTGCGTCGTCTGTTCTGTTACGTAAGTATGATATTACGTAGGGTGTCATATTTCCTTTAAAATTTAAACAAGAAAATCGAAACATGATGTTTTTCACATTTATCATTTGTATAAAACAGTCCATTTCCAAAATACTCATGAAGTCAATTTTTAGTTTGAAAAGGGGGCTGTTTTGATACGCTGACAAAGATGAAAAATGTTGTCGATATGTCTGCCTAAGTTACAGGGTGATCCACTCGGATAACAAAATAAATATACCGCACCCTGTTATCGGGCTGAAATAATTGCAATTGAAAGGAAAAAGATATAATAGTAGCACATAATGAAATGGGTGCAAGAACTGGTACACGAACTGATGCAAGAACTGAGACAAACTGGAGGAATAACTTGAGGGTGAGGCCGAGCAAGAATGGTTTGTCAGGTTGTTATTCCGCTTTCTTCATTATATTAGATATATCACGACGACAACTCTCTTAGTTATCTGTGTTCGAGATTTAACCAGAACAAGGCTTGGGCTCTGAAGTGTCTTGGCTAAGGACGATTTCAACAAAAAACTCGGCACTTTAAGTGAGGCATCCAGGTTACGAGTCCTGCACTTTATCTCTGAGCCATGCAGGATCCCTGAGGACTAAAAGGGTTATTTACATGCGATTCCAACAGGTAGCTTCAAAAGGATTGGTCTTATGAATGGTAAATGTAAGCTATCCTTTGGATGTATGTTTAGATGCAGTGTCTCAACCTGGTATCAAACGACTTAATTTTAAGCATAATTAAGTTGAAAGCATTTGATGACGACAAATTAAACCTTGCTCTAGTTACTGAATTTGTTCTTAAAAGGGTTACTTTCACAAAAAAAGGCATGCTGGTGAGGATCGAGCCCGGGCCTTCCAGGTTCCACAGAAAACAAAGCAGGAGGAGAACAATAACAATACGTACCGAATGTAAAGAAGGACCCAAGGGCCAACTGTATCAGTATACCGCCAGCAATAACAAACACTAGCTTGAAGCTGCATGTTGTCGATCCGAGACCCGTGTCCAGGGAGTAACCTTTCATATTGCCTTACGTAAACTGTTGCTGTTGTTGCTGTTGTTCCTGCTGTTGTTTTGTTGTTGTCTTTATTTTAACGCTTTTGTTGTTGGTGCTTTAGTTTTCTTTTACGTCTCAGAGCCAATCTATAATTAGCTGTAGTTGTTGTTGTTGTTTTTCCTTTCAAAACTTTTGTTGTTGTTGTTTTCTTGTTGTCGTTGTTGTTGTCTTCTTTTACGTCCAGAGTCGATCTATTATTAGTTGTTGTTGTTGTTGTATTTCTCTAAGCGTTTTTGTATTTGTTGTTGTTGTTGTTTTTGTTTTTTTTTTACGTCTAGAGCCAATGTATAAATAGCTGTTGTTGTTGTTTTTCTTTCAACGCCCTCGTTGTTGTTAATGTATTCTTTAACGTCTAGGGTCGGTCTATATTTGGCTGTTGTTGTTGTTTCTGTTGTTTTTCTTCCAACACTTTTGTTGTTGTTGTTGTATTCCTTTACGTCTACAGCCGATCTTTAATAAGCTGTTGTTGATTTTCTTTCAAAGCTATTGTTTTTGTTATTTTTGTATTCTTTTACGTCCAGAGCCGCCTTTTTATTAGCTGTTGTTGTTGCTGTTTTTCTTTTAAGGCTTTTGTTGTTGTTGTTGTTGTTTGTATTCTTTTACGTCTAGAGAAAAACAACAACAACAGCTAATTATAGATCGGGTCTAGACGTAAAAGAACACAACAACAACAGCTAATTATAGATCGGCTCTAGACGTAAAAGAATACAACAACAACAACAACAGCTGATTATAGATCGGCTCTAGACGTGAAAGGATACAAAAACAACAACAAAAACAAAGTGTTGAAAGAAAAACAACAACAACAACAGCTTTTTATTGATCAGCTCTAGACGTAAACGAATGCAAAAACTACAACAACAAGAACAAAAGTGTTCTGTGCAGTCTAATCTTGATCCACACTGTCCCCAAAAGTTCAGTGAGTGTCGCTTAGCGGGGTAAGTGTTAAAAAGTAATTTGCACGATATTCTTCCCATGTCACTGGCTGCTTTTCCCAATCGTTGAAACAAGGATTTGAAATTTTAAGGCCCGCTTTCTTACATGGACGATGGTTATGTGGGAAAGCACCCAGTGGCTTGGAAAGAATACTGCACGGAGTACTAGTAAAAGAGATTCCAGTAAAGCATGGATAGGTGCATTTGGCCGCCGCGATATAACTGAAATAATGTTGAAAACTGCGTTTAACACTAAACAATCTACAATTCAGAATACAAACGACCCTGAAGTAAAAAAGTTTTTAAAAACATATTCAGAAAATGTAAGTAGCAGCATTTGCTCCTTTTCGAACAATGTTTTCTACCATATCAGATACCTTAAGCTAATTTCGTAATACCAGACTACAGTCTGATCTTGATCCATACCGTCTGCTTGTGTAATCAAGAGTCAATCAACCGCTTTCTTACAGTATCGTACACGTTTTCTGACTGTTTTATTTATAAAAAAAAAAAAGTTTCAAGCAAAATTTAGACATATTCTTTTTTTAACATTCAAATAATAAGATATTACTTACGTACATTTTTTTCTCTCATTTCAAGCAAAATTCTTACAATATGTAGAACATTGTAGCAGATCGACAAGACTAATAACTCAGTACATTATGAAATTATGAAAATTATACAACATTAAATTTTTTCCTACTGTCCTTGACCTTATCTACCCCTTTACCTGACGACCAAAATTTAGACTTCTCCGAATTGAAAGTATTTACAGACAACACATTAAAATCTGGGTCAATTCATGGGATTTGTCTTTGAAATGAAAGAAAACATTGTGCGGAAAATGAGAAAATGCTGGTAACCAGCATTTTCTCATTTTCCCCACAATGTTTTCAAAAGCCTGCTTCATAATGGTCGTTGAAACATGGGTCTGTCTGATAAAGGGTTAAAACTCCAGTAGTTATCTTTATTTGACACCCTTTTAATAAACCTTAGCTGAAAGACCCCTTGTTTTTAAAACCTATGACTCAAACAGCTTTTGAAAACATTGTGGAGGAAAAAGAAAAAAAAAAAAAAAAAATGCTGGTAACAAGAATTTTCCCCTTTTCTTCCGCAGTGTTTTCTATCCTTTCAAGGCAAACCCATTTATTTATTGTCAGATCTGATTTTTTTTTTTTGCTTTCGAGCACTTAAATGTTCAATTTAGAAATGGCTGATATTTTTTTTCAGGGTAAAGAGTGATAAATACATTTTCATGAAAATACAACTTCTGACATCCGTCCAGGGGGCTGGGGCCGAGCCCCGGTCGCTCAGTCCGTAGCGTACAGGACTTGAGAGCAAGGGTTGCTGATTCGATCCCCGGCTTGGCCAATTTCCTTCCGAGGATTGATGATAGTCATTGCGACAGGATTCCTTCCTCTTTCACCGCTAACCATTGTTTCGACGATAGTTATGTGGGAAAGCAACCAGTGGCTTGGAAAGAATGCGAAGTACTAGTAAAAGAAAATCCAGGGAAATATAGGTAGGTGCACTGCTCGCCGCGATATAACTAAAATAATGTTGAAGACGGGGTCAAATACCCAACAATCAACAATCTTAAATTCAAACGACCCTGAAATTGAAAAGCTTTTAAAAATATATTTAGAAAATGTTGGCAGACATTTAGTCATTTTCCCACGATGTTTTCTACCATATCAGAGACCAGCGAGTGGCCAGCGAGAGGAATGGAGGGAGAGGAATGAATCTTGTTGTAATGACTATCATCAATCCTCGGAGAGAAATTGGCCGAGGCAGGGATCGAACCCAAGACCCCCTGTTCTCAAGTACTGCTCGCTACGGGACTCGACTTCAGGATTGTGTTGTGAGGGTGAAGGTGCAAGTAAAGGAAGATACCCGTCTGACAACCATATGAACATAAGTATGCATTCCCCTATATAATGATACATTTTTGTATTACCAGTGTCATAAGTTGATCATTTTTTTCTAACTATATATACAGTATATAGTAAAGTGTGCCAAGGTTAAGGTTGTGCCAAGGTTGAAAGGCATGAACGAGTTTGTAATTTATGCACTAGGGCGGACACAGAGGACGAATTTCATTTCCTTCTGATATGTCCACTTGCATCTAAGAAAGAAATAAATTAAAAAAAAAAAAAATCCATGATAGACCCAACATGTACAAATTTATCGAATTGATAAATTATATAAAAAAAAAAAAAAAAAATACAATAAAGAAGCTAAGGTTTTATGTATATGAGGCTTTTTCCTTACGTAATGATCTCACTTGTGCTTATTTTTGTTCTCAACAGTTTTGTATTAGATGTTATCAGTATTACCAGTATTGCAATTACAACCTTTGTAACTAAATATTATTCAGTTTCCATGTCTTCTTCTATTCTACTACATATGATTATCACATAAGATTTTATTTGCCTTTCGCATGAATCACGTTATATAATTTGATGACAATGTATGTATTATGTGATGATGACCTGTACAGAATAAGTCAATAAAACGCTCTGTTCTGTTCTGTTCTGTTTACCTTACGTCAACAAATTTGGTAGGGGAAAGTTTAATAATTTGTAAAAAACATATACCTCTTAGTAGGGTTTAATGTATCCAAATATGAGACGAAAAGAAACGTCGGTTGTCACAAGCATTTTTTTTTTTCGTAGTATTCTCTCATTTGATATCAACGTTCAGACGCAGACAAAGATCTAGAGGATATTTATTTTTTTCGGTGAAAGATCGAAATTTATTTCATCTCGTGAATATCATCGGTAATATTTTCACTCGTGGCTCGTGAACATCATCGGTAATTTTTTCACGAGTGGCGCAGCCAATTACCGATGATGTTCACAACATGAAATAAATTTCGATCTTTCAAAAAAAAAAAAAAATATTCTGTTTATTTCATGCATTTAACCCTTTTTGTGGAGACTGACATCAAAATCGAGTACAGTTCTTTTCGGTAATTCCCTGTGGCGTACCCCTTCCGCATAACAATGCATTACAATATTACGTAAAGCGCGAGAAATGTAGGGTAAATTACGTCATATTTCCATCTGGTTGAGTGGAACACCCATTTTACCTCGGTAACTAGTGCACGGGAACTAGTGTTTCCGCCTTCAACTGAAGAGTTAGGAAATTAAAATCGATATTTTTCACTGGTAGTACTTATAAGGTATCGAAAAATATTCCACCGTTATTTCTCGATAAACTACCGGAAAGCATGAAATAAAAAGACTGATTCATTCTCAGTGGAAAGCGTACATGAATTAAAGAACATATTATAGTTTGTATGAGCTGTGATAAGAAGAAAAGAATCCGTTGTTTTCCCAACATGTTCCTTCTAAACCTTTGAAGACTGTCGGTTCATAGGAATCTCCCTATTCCGGTGTTCCTTGGCTAAGCTTTTCTCCTTTGATTTCTATTGTATGGCGGAGATAAAGACTGGGTCATTCTCTGTAGAAATTATACGTGAACTAACGAACATCTTAAAGTTTGAATGAGCATTGGTTAAAAGAAAGGGGTTCCCGGTTTTCCCCACACCTACCTTCTGGACCTTTGTAGAAACGTTTAGTCCAAGATATATGCCTGTTTCCGGTATTCTGTGACTAAGCTTTCCTACTGTGATTTCCATTTTCTGACATAAATAAAACTGATCCATTCTCTGCAGGAAACAAATATGAAATGAGGAACACCTTAAAGTCTGTGTGAGCATTGGTTAAAAGAAAGGGGTTCCCGGTTTTCCCCATACGTTCCTTCTGAACCTTTGAAGAAATGTCCGTTCATAGATATAGGCCTGTTTCTGGTATTCTGTGATTAAGTTTTTCTCTTTCGGTTTCCATTTTTCTGAGGGAGATAGTGATTGCCTTATTCTCTGTGGAAAAAAAAAAGAAGAGGCTGCAAGTGCTTGATTTGCGTTGAAAATTTTAAGTCGAAAAGGGGCATAACCCTGTCAAAAATATTTGATGGTCCCCTGCCCGTGTTGTAAAAGTTCCCCTTTTGATAGTTAAGAACTAGTTCAAGTTTTAAGTACATTTCTGTGGTATTTACAGAGATATCAAAAATGTCAAAGTTTAAGAAAACTCGAAGTCAAAAAAGGGACATGACTGTGTCAAAAATACTCTGATTGTTATCTGTCCATAATAGACAGGTTTCCCTATTGATAGTTAACAGCTTGTCCAAGTCTGAAGTTATCTTCAGCAATTACAAAGTTTTTGCACGACGACGACGCAGACTACCACCACGACGGCTTGACAATACATGGACGTTTTCTTCGAAAACAGCCGAGCTAATAGAAATTAAGAAAAAGAAATGTATGACTTTACTGTTTGTCAATTAAAACTGATTATTAACGACCTTGAGGTCGAACGTGTTCTACCCTTTCAAATTAAGATCACAACTGTTAACACTTTACAACACAATCACATACTGTGGTTAATGAGGAAGAATAGTCCTTTGAAATGCAGACAATTTACCAATATAGAAAAGTTTCGAACCAGGTCAGCCTGCGTGGTCCGCGCAGGCTGACATGGGTCGACACTTTTTTTTGCAGATGCATTAAACCCCCTTTTCACAAGGCATGACTCAAATATATTTACATCAAAGAAGTTCCCTGTAGATGAACAGAATTCCAGTACATTCACACAGCACATCACGACCACCGGAAGCAAGCCCACGCACAATCCCGCAGCAATGGCCAATGGTTTATACTTGGTTCCGTCGGCATAGGTGACTGCTTTGTGTCCAAACAGGGACATGAAGAATGTAACCTGCATTTTGAAAAAAAGAAAAAAGAATCATAATGATTATAATTATTGCATGACTCTTGAACGAATTTCAAGACAATGGTGGCTAGCTTTGTGGATAAAATCGCAATCCTCTGAATTTGGTGTACAACCTGTATAGGTCTGGACGGCGCCAAGGACACTGTAGTTGCCTTTTCTGATAAAATACTTGACATTCTAGGGTCTCTATCTACACATAAAGTGTACAGAACAGCAAATACTAGTATTACGATCGTGTAAGTTTCTTTATCTTTCAACTAACCGAATATCCATGCAATAACATCTATGCGACATTCATTTTTGATATACCACGGATATTTATAGAATAGAAGTGATATTCCACGGATATTTATAGATCGAGAATTAATTTTCTGTGGTTAACGACGTATATGACAAATGTTCTCATGTGGTAATACTATTGGTGCACTGAAACTGGTAGCACTTTCTTCGGGCAGTATTAGTAAAGAGAAAAAAGAAAGGTTCTGTGAACTGTCACTATCGAATAATTAAAATACTGTTGACACGGCGTTTCACCCCAAACAAGCAAACAAAAATTGAAAATTTAAAGTTGTAGAAGTAC
Source organism: Hippopus hippopus (assembly GCA_946811185.2). Taxonomy (NCBI): domain Eukaryota; kingdom Metazoa; phylum Mollusca; class Bivalvia; order Cardiida; family Cardiidae; genus Hippopus; species Hippopus hippopus. Next base: position 2,222,409 of record OX328110.1, on the reverse strand, counting down.
AGCTGTTTCTACTTTGAAAATTATTGTTGGAAAAGGAGGAATTGTGAGCAATTTCTCCTATTCCCACTGTGTCTGCTGAGCTTTTATCCTATTTCTTTTTTTCTTTGAAAAAAATAAGTTCGCCAGTGACCTTCATCCCTGTTTTCTGACGAAATAAGCACTGATAGGTGCCATTTTTATTCTTTCTTGTTCTTTAGAATTATAAATACTATAAGTGTGGAAATTTTAAGAAAAATCTGTCCGTTAGAAAGTATCTATTTATTAAAAACTAACCCTTAATTCGGTCAAATTATCTCCCTTTTTAACTCGATGATCTATATATAACATGAATATTTGTATATTTACCATGCTCAAAACCAGACTTTTATATATTTTTTGTGCAAAACTAAATGAATTTTCATGAAAATGATGTATATTTGTATATTCTTCCGATATTTTCCTATTTGATTATTAAAGAAAAGAGTTTTAAATAAAATAAGCTTAATTTTGGAACTGTGTATACCCTTTTCAAAGGTAAATTCCTCAGAAATGAGCTCGGTGACCCATATCTTTTTTTACTGTAATATCCTAGAGACATAATGAGCTTTGTATGTGCAAAGTTTTAAAAAAAAATCTGCCCGTTAGAAAAATTTGTGATATACGTCAGGTTTTATGATATAGTCAACACCATTCATGACGTCATTATTTCATTCATATCCGACTAAACTGAATAGATCTACATGTTCTTAGCACATATTTTGCACACCTTTTTCACAAATTCCTCAGAAATGAGCACGGTGACCCATATCTTTTTTTACTGTAATATCCTAGAGACATAATGAGCTTTGTATGTGCAAAGTTTTAAAAAAAAATCTGCCTGTTAGAAAAATTTGTGATATACGTCAGGTTTTATGATATAGTCAACATCATTCATGACGTCATTATTTCATTCATATCCGACTAAACTGAATAGATCTACATGTTCTTAGCACATATTTTGCACACCTTTTTCACAAATTATAAAAATCAGACGTTAAAAGATAAATAGAATACGTGCATAGTGTTGTGGTATATCAAAAATATCTAACTCGGTTGTTAGAATTGATAATTGTCTCGCCAAGGCTCGAAAATTATCAATTCTCCCAACCTCGGTAGATATTTTGGATACGCAACAATACTATGTACGTATTCTGTTTATACCAAAGCAGAGACCTTTGTTTGTTATCAGTCATTTATCTTTCTAAAGCGAGTTTACAATACCATGTTTAATCTGTATGCTTAAACCATTCACTAACCGAAGCGAACATGCGTCAGATATAAATTACATTTTTTGCGTCTTCAATCATTAATCTTTTTCTATGTCTAGGCCTAGCCACCAAGCTTTGTGCACATACTTCCAAGATTTACCTTACTCTTTAACACGCATTAATAATTAAAACTTGTTCAAATTTAAAGCATTTGCAAGCGACAAATTATTGAATTTGCCTTTGAAAGGACAGAAAAGGAGAGACTAGTATTACGAAACAGATTAAGATCAGTGTGGCTCGAGACATATACGTGTCATCTGTCATTCATCCTGTCTATATCGAAATCTAAATATGTTTTATTTTATGCTTTTCGATATTTTTTATCGAGAAATAATGGTGGATTATAGTTTGATATTTCATGGTTGCGACCAGTGAAAAATGTGCTTTCATATTTTCTAACTTTTCCATTAGGCGGAAACAAAAGTTCCCGCGCACAAGTTACCCAAGTAACAGCCCGTGCCATACAACCAGAGGGAAATATGACGTTATTTACATGGATTTACCACGCATTTCTCGCGCTTTACGTAATATTGTAATGCGTTCTTATGTGCAGGGAGGGTACTCAACGGGGAATTATTGGAAACAATATTACCGGATTTTGACGAAAGTCTTAACCAACGTGAAACGCAATACGTGAAAATATTACCGATGCTGTTTACTTGATGAAATAAAGTTTCGATCTTTCACAAAAAAAACATATCCTCCGTTTATATATGCTCAAATTTCCAAGTTTAGCTTATCAACGAGAAGATGGATTTTACGATACAAAGTAGAATTCATATGACTCAAGATAATTGTATTTCATCAATCATTTATCCCTTCTATCCTTAAGCCTAAATATCATGATTTTTTCACAAACTTACAAGGTTTACTCACCAAATCGAAAATAAGTACTACAACACAGATTAAGATCCGCGTGGTATCATTTGAGTCATTCTCTGGCAAAAGAGGGTGTAAAGTATCTCCGTGATGCATGATATCAATCGTGTCCTCGCATCCTCGCATATAAAAGGATCTATAAAATCCATTTTTCAAAACAACCGACTGAATCATGAGGTAGAATTGTCCTGGACATACAGAAAATTTACCAAAAGCAAAACGTTTCGGCCCAGGTCAGCCTGTGCGGACTGCGCAGGCTGACCTGGCTCGAAACTTTTTGCAGATGTAGTAGTAGCCCCCCCCGCCTTTCCCCCTTCACAAAGCATGGGTTATTCGGTTATCGTCAGTCATGTATGAAGATCCTCTATATATCGAGCCCTAAATATCATTGTTCTGTGATGTCTACAAATTTTACTTACCAAAGCAAAGATAGGTATTACTATACAAATCAGTATCCTTGTAGCACGAGACATTTGTTTGCCTGTCATCATTTCTATATCCACCGCAAATCTATCCGCACCTACAATATTGAATGATGATATTGATTTTTTATTCTTTTTACTAGATACATGGGGTGTTAGCATCACTAATGTTGTTGTTAAAGATTCATCTATACTCATTGTCAAGCCAGTTTTTAAACCATTTCTTCTTTATTTTGTCAAACTATAATCATCACTGTATCTTCATGCCAATTGCTGCCCCTTACGTTTGCAAGGTTGCATAGATTACGACTGATAAAATGTGCATTTCATTTTCTGGAGACCATCAAAGAAATCACTGTCGTGACCTTTCCGGTTTTAAATCAAAGACTTCCGATATCTGTTTGTATCCCTTACACCATATATATCAGTAATTTGCCTACGTATGTTTACACAGCTGACTATATTCTGAAACATTCAATACTCTATCAAATTTTAATAGCGTTTTTTCTTTCTGACTGTAAGAAAACATCTTTAAATGAAACATGAATCCTTCATGAAGCAATAATCCTTCATTAGGACCTTAGGTACAAAGGTTCATTGTATCATCATTCTTATCTTGGTTGAATGAAAGCATTACAATACAGAAGTGCAGAGAAAGCTGTTGTGCTGTAAATCGAAAATTGAGAGAGAGAGAGAGAGAGAGAGAGAGAGAGAGAGAGAGAGAGAGAGAGAGGGAGAGAAAAAAAAAGAGAGAGAGAGAGAGAGAGAGAGATCATTTGAATATAAGCTTGTCCTAGTTTGGAAACGTATGGACCAATGAAATCAGTATTTTGCTTTTAACGAGCATGTAGACCTACTTCATTTCTTACATTATCCCCACAGAGTGGCACATAGTAAAGGCGTGAAATGTTCAGAATTGTGGTACTTGGTAAACCTGAATTATCTAATTTGTGTTTGTGTACTTTTTTTTTTAAACACGATATATACATTTGTACCATAAGATCTTGCATCAGTTCTGATACCAATGAGAATGCTCACTTCGTTTTTAAAGAACATTTTATATTTACCATATATATTAGCAATCATGGTTGCTTCTATAAACGCTCCGATCAAGAGAGCAAAAGCTGTTACATACCAATCCATCAGTTGGAACAAATAAATGCCTCCCTGTAATAGAAATGAAATTGCTGTAAAAGACAAACAAAATAAACCTAACCCATGCAAATCAGAAAATATATTTCAATAACTGATAATCACAATCAATAATAATAATCAAAATCAATAATAATAATTGATAACCAATATTGATATAATCACATGATACCCTTATTTTTAGTGTATTATTGCCATCATAATTTTTTCTTACTTTACAAACCTTTGACATAAACATTTTGTGACGTCAATTAACATTATCGTCAGATGTGGGATTAGTTCAAGGAAATTCCCTCTGTACTGACACAACTTTCTTTCAAAGCCACAAACTGTTTTTCTCTCATGCATCAGAAGCGAAATAACTGGTGGAAAGAAAGTTTGCTGCAGCCGGGTAGAGAACCTGCAACCACCAGGTCAAGAGCCACATACACTAACAACTGAACTGCCTGGCCTGCCAAGCGATTTTAATCACGACGATGATGATATATAAGCAACTGTTGGCTTATGCCAGTTCGTATAATTTTAATAACTGAGGATAATGGCAAAGATAATAATAGGCAATACTGTAAAATAAGTATCGCGCACAGCTTTTGAGTGGAAATGCTTGCAATGCGTACCGTAAAAGACGATATTATTGCCGGTGTAAAATTTTGCCAAATACTTGCCTTACACGTATTTCAATATCAGTGAAAACTGCAACAGGCGATCTTGCATGTGACTAACTTATGTTTTCAATTCAAGAAATCTGCATTTTCAGTTCGATGAAGCTTGTTTAACTGGCAGTATTAACCGCCATTCGACTAGTATTGTGGTAGACTTTTATGTAGAAAGGCACTCGTTTATATCGGCAAGGATCCCAGTCAACTGAGCTATGCATTTTTTGTGAACTTTCATGTTCGTAAGACTATAATACTACTCACGTGCGAAGTAAAACTGCCTTACCTGAGTCAAAAATAGCTGTCCCGCTGAAAACAACACGATACCGACACCAGCGTTGATGGCTATCTTGTACTGCTTTAAGTTTTTTGGTAAGAATTCTACCACAGTTGAGTTGATTATTTCCACGTTTCCAAACTAGTCAATGATATGAAATGTAGTAAAACAATTAAGAAATGCAATATTCAGTGAAACAATGAATTGTCAAGTAAGGGGGGATTAGAAACAGAGATACTGAGAAACCAAGAAGTGACTTGCTATTTCTACGCAAATTCCTAAAATGATTTCGTTTTCACGATACGAAATTTGTTAAATTCAAAATGATTTTAGAAATTTGCATATCTGTTAGAGTCGATAGTATGTCACTTGAGAAAATTCGGAAGATATTTGATTTTACCAAAGTTTTGCAATCTATATTCCGGCTATGGCTTATACAGATAAGTTTACTGATAAATGATTTACCGATAATGTACAAAAATACCTTAGATGAATGTCCCAAAACAACCAATAATATTTCTATCATATATTTTTCTCTTTATACAATTTTTTAATGCATGTATCTACAGTCTTATAAGTACACAGAATATAGATGGAGAACTCTGTCCAAACACAAATGCCCACAGGTATTTAACCAAACCGAAACAGTCAACGCGATCAACGCGGTTCATTCTGTTACTCCAAGGCTTCCATACGTATTCTGTATTATAGCCTACTCACGAGAGAGTCCAGGATGACCAGTAACATCATAAAGAAGAACATAACGGCCCAGAGCTGAGGTACCGGCATCAAACTTACAGCTGTCGGATAGACAACGAAGGCTAATCCATGACCTGAAATACGAAGAACATTTCATTTCGCTAATATACGATGTCGTAAAAGTTGACATTGCTCGTCCCTATAACAGTATTTGTTTGTTTGTGTTAGATTTTAACGTCATTTTGATAGCTTTGGTCATGGCATGGTGGTAAGTTCACCTAAGCAGGTGTTTCCTAGCTTTCTCACACCAGTACTGACACAACTTTCTTTCATAGCCGCTGACTACTTTTCTTACATGTATCAGAAGTGAGAGGCGAAAATCACCAGAAAGAAGGTATGCCTCAACCGGGTATCAAACTCGCAATCACCAGGTCACGAGTCAGATATGCTAACCAATAAGCTATCCCGCCGGGTCCCTACATATAAATAGTAGAAAGCTAAAAAAGTAGAGTAATGATAATAATAATAATATTTAAGGTCATGCAGTGGCCTATTATGAGCATTTTCCTTCTTCCTGTGTTAATAGTTTTTTTCCAAATTCAGAACCAAAAGTACCGATTCAATTTAGTGTAACATTTCGAGCTAACTTTATATTAAACTTGGAAAAATCGGAAATGGCAGAACACATAGTATCATTTGGTGCCACCTGGTTGAACTGTGTGTCCTCAAGTAAAGCAAAGTGGGTTGTCTATTGGCCGCACAAACTCTCTTTGTAGAAATCGTTGACACTTGTATGAAGATGATCTTTCCAGTTATTGTGGTCTAAGATCAAATCATCTATATAATAAACCAGTTCCTTTCATTAAAAGAATTAGTGAGCTATCCTATTTATGGAACGGTAATGGGGACTTTTTCAAACCAAACAGCATTACACTGAATTGAAAATGTCCCTCCGAGAAACGATCAATACAATTTCTTCCACTCTGTCTGTGAGAGGACCTTAACCCTAGGCTACTAAGCGCGACTCAAGGCCATTTTGCTGACAGAGTAGATCTAGATCAGACTGCAAAGAACTTCCCACCCTAAAAGTAACTTTCAAATAGCAGCATTTGGGTTTTTACCATCGATTTAAAGGTTATGTGAATCCTTTTGGTGATGAGATGTTGTCACATTCTACGCTTGTCTAATTCTATTTAAGAAGAAGAAACTTAGTCATCTTCGGCACGTTTGAACAAGAAAAATAATAATAATAGAATAAGGAATTGAGCTGCACTCACATGACAACTACTTTGACATAAATCTGTGATGTCCGTGTCTTTAATATACACAAACCTGTTTTAGAAAAGCAGGAAAAGAATTGCCCGTACCCTTTTAAAAATAATTTGTGTTGGATCATTATATCTTTTTAGCTTAATTCTTTACCTAGTTTAACGGCCCTGAAAAAGGAAGCTATTTAACATTGTGGGAAAAGGAGAAAATGCTTGTTCAGTCAAGCCTTTAGGACTACAGTCTTTCTGGATTTCGGTGGATTTAATTTTCTGCCATCGAAAGAGGTCAAGATTATATATTCGGCACTGAAAGCGTTAAAAACATTGGCTATTTCTAAAACCTCACCACTAGAAAGCGCCAGAGCTTGTATTGGGACTCCTGCCTCCTTCGCCATGAATCCAAGCACTGAAAACACCACTAGACCCGCATATAGCGCTGTGAAGGCGTCCACAATACAGACAACGAGGGTCTCCCTGAAAAAGGGAAAAAAAAAAGATCATGGTAAAAAAAGTAAAGAAAATGGGTAAAAACATTACGATACCGATGAATAACAAAGTAATACATGAAAAAGTATTGTGTTGAGAAAACTTGAATGAAAAACGAAGCAACATTTTTTATTATCATTACAATAACTTTTGACTTGTGACCGTATTAAGCGCCTATTTCGGTCTATGTCATGATTCATTCTTAAGAACCTTCTCAGTCTAATTCTCAAAAATTTTCTAAATTTGAAAGTAATGCAAGTTCTGAATGGCTTAACCATTAATTTGGTTTATCCAGTTAGAACTTGTGTCGGCCGGGCGATCGGTCGATCGATCAATCAATCAATCAATCAATCAATCTATTTTACAATTACAATTTTATTATTTTAAGGCGTATATTTTTTAAATTTCTCACAAAGATGAATCTCTAAAGCCAGAGAGAAAAAAACGATGCTAAATAGCTAGCTGTGTAAACATGGATAAATTACTGACTTATAAAAGTAACGTGTAAGGGGTTAAGAAACACAAGGGATTTGTCTTCGGTTTAAAATCGGAAACGACAACAGTGATGTCTTTGAGGGCCACCAGAAAATGATATACAATTTCTATCGGTCGTAGTCTCTGCAATCTTGCAACCGTCAGGGGAAACATTTTGCAAGAACTCCTGCTCAAACAATTTGAGAAAGACGGTTTAATTTTTCATACTTTTTTTCCAGATTTCGGACAGTAGTAAACTATAAAAATGTTATTTGAATTTCATACTAAAGAATCCTATATAGTAACATTCAAGTCCAGGAAAATTAAACAAAAAGGAAGAAGAAGAAGAACAAACATATGAACCATATTGTTGCAAAAGGGGCTTTAAATACATCTCCATGATTCATAATACCAGGCAAGTCATCATAAAGATTATGGATCCCTAAAATGCATTCGTCTAACAACGGACGAAATCATGGGGCAGGCCCATCCTCTGACATGCAGAAAACTGGCCAATAGCAAAAAGTTTCGAAACAGATCAGCTTGCGCGGACTGCGCAGGCTGACCTGAGTCGATACTTTTTGCAGATGCATAAAGCCCCCTTTTCACAGAGCATGTAAGATTGTTACCTTATGACTGTCTGATGAAATTTGTTGTGAGCCGACATAGTTATAACACCGCCCCATATGGGACCCAGAGAGTAAAATACTTGTAGAGACGCGTCTAGCCACACCTGAAATGAACACCATTTGATCCCTTCACTGTGAAAAGGGGGCTTGATGCTTCTGCGAAAAGTATCGATCCAGGTCAGCCTGCGTAGTCCGCCGCAGGCTGACCTGGGCAGAAACTTTTCGCTATTGGTCAATTTTCTGTATGTGCAAGGACCAGTTTACCTCATGATTTAGTTGGTTGTTAGATACAATGGACTGTATGAATCCATGACCATGTGATGACTTGCCTGGTATCATGCATAACGGAGATGCATTAAGCCTCCTTTTGCCGGAGTATGGCTAATAGAGGCAATCAACACTGTACCATACGAGCCTAAAATGGCATTAAACTTAATTCAATCAATCAAAACATCAATCAATAATCAGGTAATTAACCTTGTTTCATACGACCACGTGTATTAGGATCCCGAGAAAATCCGGGGTACCATTCATATTTCAGGTAAATGAACCTATACCACAAGAGCCGAGTACCAGTGGCGCTGTCCGTAGAGTAGGACTTGAGAAAAAGGTTAGCTGGCTCATATCCCCAGCACTGCCATTTTTTTCCGCGGACAGATGATAGTCATTACGACAGGATTCATTCCTTTCATCTCTTCGATCTCATTTTTTTTTTCTTTGTTTCGACGATGGTTGTGTGGGAAAGCAGCCAGTAGCTTGGGGAGACAATTGTGCATAGTACTGGTAAAGGAAACTCTAGGATAAACAGGTGCACTAACCGTTGCAATGTAACTGAAACAATGTTGAAAATGGCGTGAAACACCATACAAACAATCAATGCCCCAAGTAATCAAGACTGTACCATACGACCACATGTATAAGGACCTCGTGGATACCCGCTGTTGAAAACTTTATAAGGAGAGGAGAAAATGCTGGTAACCAACATTTTCTTTTTCTCCTTCAATGTTTTCTTACCTTTCAGAGAGATTCCATCGTCTGAGTCTCAATTTATTTGCAATCTTCAAAATGCTCTCAACATGGAAAGCAAGACCTGAGTCGATACCTTTTGCAGATGCATTAAGCCCCATTTTAACAGAGCATGGCTCATATTGTATAGCATTTGTAAGTTTCTGGTACCTGAGCTTCGAGCAGCTTAGAGAAGGTCGGACGACAGAAGAAAAGTAAACCATCTATAGATCCATCCAAGGTGACACCTCGTACCAATAGAATTGTGAGTAATACATATGGAAACAAGGCTGTGAAATATACCACCTGAAATAATACATAATAATGTACACGAGCTTTCGGCGGTACAACCGCCTTCTTCTAGTGTGATCCTGTGATACAATGCCTGCAGTAACAGTTGTTTACGCAACGTCAAGGTAACGTTGACGTCACGTAAACAATTAATACCAAGTCCCGGGATGAAGTCATTGCAGCTTTAATCCCGCCAAATGGGCCCGAACCCAGACCAAAAATGCATCCGACCCACGCTCCAGCAAAAGGGGGCCTAATGCATCTCCGTGATACAGAATACCAAGCAAATCAGTACATAATCACGGACCCATAAAGTCCACCTTGTCTAACAACCGACTGAATCAGGAGGTAGAATATTACTTGGACATGCAGATAATTGGAAGATTTTAGCCCATGCCAGCCTGCACTGTCATGGGTCGATACCTTTTGCAGATGCATCAAGACCCCCGGGGTTCTATTAATGTTCTATCAATGTTCCATATTTTCCCAAATTGGGACGGAGAGTTACTATTCAAATCATATTGAGCATAATGAAAATTGTTGTTCACTGACCTTTCCAAGGGACTTCACCCCTCTGTACAAACAGGCAAGAACGATAACCCACGACAATAACAAGGAAATCGACAGGTGAAACTGGACGTCACCGAAATCCTCAAGCTTCTTTGAACTGCGTAACACGTTATGTCTGAAACATTCAAGAGAAACACATACATTCATACACAGACATAAAAGGGGGAAAAAAAGCCATGCTGAGTGAAAGGGGGTTTAATATATCTGCAAAAAGTATCGACCCATGTCAGCCTGCGCAGTCCGCGCAGGCTGACCTGGGTCGAAACTTTTTGCTATTGGTTAATTTTCCTTTTAGTAAAAGGACAAGTATAGCTCAGGATTCAGTCGTTTTTTTATATGAAATAGGATTTATGGATCCATAATAATGTTGTAAGACAAAATGGATTGTATAGATCCATAGATGTGTGATAACTTGCTTGGTATCATGCATCACGGAAATGCTTAAAATCCCCTTTTACTAAAGCGTGGCTCAGTCATAATATTGACATAAAAAAAGGTTACTGAAAGCAAAATTCATACGATAAGATCCGTTTCCGTGTCTGAGATGAGCCCTCCGTAGAGAGATAAATTTGAGTCTTGCTCTTGAAAAAAGGAGGTTTATGCATCTGCAAAAAGTATCGACCCATTTTAGGCTGCGCAGTCCGCGCAGGCTGACCTAGTTGACACTTTTCGCTAACTTGAAATTTACTGCATGTCCAAGGTCCATTCTACCTCCCGAGTCTCTCGATTGTTAGATCAAAATGATTACATGTATCTGTAATTATGTGATGACGTACTTGGTATAACGCATCACGGAGATGTATTAAACCCCCTTGTCATAGAGCCTGATTCATATCTAGAAACTCATATCGAGATTAAAAGCATTTAACCCTTAGGCTGCTAAGTGCGACTCACTGACCGTTTGCGGACTGTGTAGATCAAGATCAGACTGCACAGAACGTGCAGTCTGATCTTTGATCTACACTGTCCGATAAGGACATCTTTTCCTTAAAAACACCACTGACAATTGTTTCGACGATGATTATGTGGGAAAGCAGCCAGTGGCTTGGAAAGTAAGATTGTGCAGAGTACTGGTAAAAGAGACACAAGGAAAGCATGGATAGGTGCACTGGTTTTTACTATCGGCTTAAAATTTTCGTTTCATTTATTAAGCAGGATAAGGGTGAGATAAAACTTGATACATACTTCCAGAATTCCATCGCCGGACCAACACTGAGAGACACTGAAGTGGACAAGTTGTTCTGTGTGTCACGACTTGTTATGTTATACAGGCTGTCAGAGCTTACGTTATGTGATGTGTTATTTCTTTCACCAATAACTATAGGGAGAAAAAGACATTTTATTATATTCATATCAGTATATTACTGGGATTTCACAGTGAATAACACCAGTAGTGATGATAATTATGGTATCATCACTAGTGACGATATAGTTTTAGAATGTTTGCCGGAACTACTTTTTTCCTATATTGCTCATATCTTGATAATTATTACAATAAAAAAAGCGTGAATTAGGAATATTATAAATAGGATAATCAACTGGTTGTGTGTGATATTAAAAATGTGTCACTCGAATAGGGTTTGATGCCGTTAACAATCTCGTCTTTCGGACTCGTTTTTTCAACTGCATCATACCCTAGTCTAGTGACATATTTTTAATATCACACACAACCAGTTGATTATCCTCTATATAACGTATCTGAAAATTTCAAAGCTCAAATTCGTGTGTCGCCCGTGGATGAAATATCACACAAGCAATAAGAAAAAAGCGATCTCGCTAAACCCTCGATCGAAAGAGAGAGAGAAAGAAAGAAAGAAAGAGAGAGAGAGAGAGAGAGAAAGGGAGGGAGGAGGGAGACGTATTTGAACCAGAACATTTCTTGGTATATAATAATTACCTTTACAAGATATTGTATTCCACCAGTTATTGCATGTCGACCATGGTAAAACTTGTCGGAACGACTGATAAAAATAATACACGATCCATGCCATCACTGTCTGGTAGTACCACATGATAAACGTTACCATGGTTACCATTAGATATCCAATGCCTGAAATTAAAAAAGAATTCTTACATGACACGTGAATTCGGCTCTATAAACACAGTGCAACGAAATCGTGGTAAAATCTATGTCATTCTATATATAGAGTGACGTCATTCTGTATAAAGTAAGTAAATTATTCAATGGAATATAATCTGCATCCGCGTTTTTATGCTAAGTATGAACTTCTTTTCCTTTCATTAAGAGTTGGTCATGCTATAATCGAAATAATCTTCTTTCTATCGTGGTTTATCGTTCAATAAACCACGTTGTGAGTAATGAGGCGCAATGAATAACCCACTCAGGCTATCGCCCTTGTGGATTATTAATTGTGCCTCATAACTCACAACTGTGGTTTATTGAACGATAAACAACGATAGAAAGAAGATTATTTCTTAAATCACTCATTCGGCCGATTCCAAAATGTTACGACTATGGCCGAATAACACTTTACTGGGAAACTCCTAGAATATAGAGGATATTTTTTTTTTTCCAGTGAAATATCGAAATTTATTTCATCGAGTGAACATCATCGACAATATTTTCACGAGTGGCGCAGCCACTCGTGAAAAAATTACTGATGATGTTCATGAGATTAAATAAATTTCTATCTGTCACCTAAAAAAAATCTATTTACTTCATGCTTCTAACCCTTTCTTGGGGGAACTTACATTAAAATCCAGTACAGTTCTTTTCGGTAATTCCCCCGTGGTGTACCCCCTCCGCATAACAACGCATTACAATATTACGTAAAGCGCGAGAAATGTAGGATATATTACGTCATATTTCCATCTGGTTGAGTGGTACGCGCATATTACCTAGGTAACCAGTGCGCGGGAACTACTGTTTCCGCCTTCAATTTGAAGAGTTAGAAAATAAAATCGGTATTTTTAACTGGTCGTAATCATGAAATATCAAAAATTAAGTTCGAGTTCAATAAAATTTTACCGCAAAAGCCAACGAATGTCTGATTCTTTTTATCACATACCTGTATCTCAAGAATTTCGATCGTGACGTGTTAAAACATAGGCTTAAATGTATGTGCATGTCTATTGAAATTTACTTAAAGCCTATTTGTTTCTTTGACAGGCTTTTACGTCACAGACAAAAAATAGTTCTGAAGAAACTTGCGTAGAACGGTTTTGTCTTACATCTAAAGATTCTAAAATGTGCAGCTTTGTCAAGATGATCAGTTTTTACAGTCAATTTCACAAAGGAATCTTGGTCGGTAAAGTTTTAAAAATGAGGTGTATAATTATAGCGCATTGACGACTACTTTCATATTTCACACTTGTGTAAGACAAGAAAATTCGTAATGGCTGTCTTGCATTGAAAACAAGGAGAGTTATATGATAAAAATTTCTTCTATCATTTTTTAGAATGATTCACAGACCTACCCTTCAATAGGGGACAGAATTCAAAGGCCTTGCAGGGCCCTCTTCCTGTAAACTGCCCCAAACATATTTCCAGGTAATACAAAGGACCGCCAATAATCATCGTCAACAACACAAATGGCAAAATAAAGGCCCCTCCGCCATTTCTAGCACAAACGATTGGGAACCGCCATATTGACCCAACTCCAACCGTGTAACCAATCAGAGCCAAGAGGTACTCGATTTTGTTCGTCCATGTCTCTTCCGGTTTCACGCTTGTCTCATTGGATGAACTGGTACGGTCTGATATTGTTAAGAATTCTTCTGCTTCCAAGTCGGCTTTCTCTTTGTATTTCTCGTTGAAATGGTCTAAAAAGATAAAGTAGATGATTCTATTTTTGTAACTTTATTTATTTATTTATTTATTTATTTATTCATTTTATTTTATTTTTTTTTTTTTTTTTCAAAATGTAAATAGGAGTTAGTTCTGTAGTTCTTAGGCCGTTTTCACTAACTGTTCTTAATTTTGTTCAAGGTTTAAAGTCTTCGCAATCTAACTGGTTGAGAAAGAACGTCTCAGAGTTGTTATCTGGCGTCTGCAAATGCTTTTAACTAAAATAATAAGCCATCTAGGAAAGAATCCATACGAGCAATAGGAATAAATCAGTGTTTTGTCAAAACAAATGTATATGAGCCATGTTTCTGGCAAAAGGGGTTTGGATGGGTCTCCGTGATGCATGATTTCAAGCAATTCATCACATAATCGTCGATCATTATGGTCCATTTTGTCCAGCAACCGACTGAAACATGAGGCAAACTGGTCGTTGAAAATGCAGAAAATTGACCAATAGCAAAAGTTTCGACCTAGATCCTATCAAATTGGGACAAAGTGTTGTAGTTATTTTCATTGGATAAATGTCTTGTGGCCATGGCATGCCTTGTTACTACAACAACACTAGCAGCAACAACGATAACAAAAACACAACCATAAAATGACAATAATAAATTTTATATCATCATCATTATCATCATTACCTTATGGTCACAAGATGTAGAGGATAGATGTCCGTTTCGGTGTATGATCGAAATTTCTTTCAACGAGTAAAAGCGAAGGCTATATTTTCACCAGTGGCGAATCCACGAGTGAAAATATGGTCTTTGATTTTTCCCCGATGAAAGAAATTTCGATCATACGCTATTGAAAAAAAGAAATCATCTTATTTCTTTTATGCTCTTCACTTTAATCTTCTTTTCACGTCTAATTTTCGCTCATTGTGAAAAATATGTGCGTTTTTCATGCGAAATAAATCTATTCAATCTAGTCGGATATGGACAAACTGTAATAATGACGTCATGAGTGATGTTGACTGCGTCATAAAACGTGACGTTAACCCGCTAAAAATTATTCATGTTCTATAAATATCCATGGTTCATGTATGTCAAAAATAAAAGTTATAACATTCACCGGTAAATTGTAACATTCACTGGTGAATTATAAGGACATAATCCACTGTAAGATTTCTATAAACTACTGAAATGCATAAAAGAAATCATGTTTAGTAGTGGCCGCGAGACTTTTTTTATGGCATATACCCTCTACGCTGCCGTACCATTTGTGTTTTTTTCCAGACCCGGCTCAGCCTATATATCACACAGTAGATCTGACCTATCGCTCGTTATAATCCCTGTTAACCTCATGAATACCTGGAACTTTGTTAACGTTTATCTTGCTAAATAAGTGAAATGAAACTTTCAAGCCGACAGTACAAACCCAAATTCTGCTATTTCAAAGGTAGTTTTGGGGGAAAGATGTCTCCTTAACGGACAGTGTAGATCAAAGATCAAACTGCAAGTTATGTGCAGTCTGATCTTGATCTACACTGTCCGCAAAAGGTCATTGAGTTGCGCTAAGCAACCTTAGGGTTAGACGCACTTCTCGGATACTAACTTACAAATTCATCGACTCACGGTCGACTGAGTTATTTTGACATCTGTCTTACTATCGTGTTCAAGATATGTGAGTCATGTTCTGTGAATAGGGGACTTAGTGCATCTGCGGAGGGTATTGACCAAGGTTAGCCTTCGCAGTCCGCTCAGACTGACCCGGATCGAAACTGTTTAATTTTGGTCTTTTTTTTTACATTTAAAAGGACCATTTTACCTCATGATTCACTCAGTTTTTTTGACATATATTCGAGCCATGCTCTGTGAAAAGGGGGCTTAATGCATTTGTGAAAAGTTTCGACCCATGTCAGCCTGCGCAGTCCTAGCAGGCTGACATGGGCTGAAACTTTTCGCTCTCTTTAAATTTTCTGCATGTCAAAGGATCATACTACCCCATGATTCAGTCGGTTGTTTTGATAAAACGGATTTTATGGATCCATAATTAGGTGATGACTTGTTTGTTATTCTCCATCACGGAGATGCATTAAGCCCATTGTTGCAAGAACGTTGTTCATATCAACCGGTTGTTTCACACTCAACAAAAAAAAAGAAAAGAAAAAACTATCCGAATAGAACGGAATAGGAAATTTCATAGGTAAAACGTTAAAAATGGCTAATTCTTTGTGTTTCCAACAGGGATTTCTTGTCTGTCTTTTAGTTCTTGAACAGTCTACCAGTCTTTGTTAACGTTTTTCTCAAAAATATGCAAAAAATCTGGTTAGATGCTACTTTCCTCTTTACCACACAATCCCGACTTTTATCAACCCTGAGAAAAAAAAGGCTTTTAACAAAATTGTGGGAAATGGAAAAAAAAAAGCTTGGAAACCAGCGTTTTCTCTTCTTTAACTCACAATATTTTCTACCTATCCAAGATGAGATACTACCATTTTAAACAAAAAAAAATTTGAATTGTCGTCTGCACATTCCTTTAATATGGACGAGTCCATTATTTTACTGTGTTGTAAAGGACTGTAGAGTTTTCTTGCAGACTCTCGGGATTTTCCGACTACTCTCGGGATTTTCCGACTATACACGATAACTGACGGGCGACAGGTTAACGAGCATCTTGACAAGACGTTTGGGAAAACGGCCAACATCTTTGTTCCACTAACTGAGACGATGAAATTCCAACAAAACTACACTTCTAGTGATAATTAGAACTACTGTTTATTGTTTACACCTTTGTCTACCAATCCAGTGTTTAAACGATCCGGAGGAGGAGGCCTATTGTAAACGTTGTAGGAAAAGAAGAGCTTGCATTTTCTCGGTTATTCATGTACACGTATTTAGAATTAATGTTTATTGTTTTACACTTCAGTACACGGTCCCGAGTTTTAACGACATTGATTTAAAGGGCTTTGATTGATTGATTGATTGATTGATTGATTGAATGGTGCTTTAGTCAAATCACGGCGACAGTTCACATATTCACACATTACCTGGGTTTCAACAGTACAAGGCTAGGGCTTAAAGGCTTTTGAAAGTGTTGTACTAAAAGGAGAAAATGCTGGTAGCCAACGTTTTCTCCTCTTTCCACAATTTTTTATACTAACACAAAGCCAGAAATCACTGTTTTAGCTCATTCAAGTTATCTTCAGTAAATGTTTTAACTATCGTTGAGTACAAAATTTTGTCTTTCGGTAAACTGATTCAGTCTGATTTTGTTAGACAAAACATAATTTATGGATCCATAATTATAATGGCCTGCAACACGCGAAAAGGGGTATTCGGACATTTGCATAAAGTGTTGTTTCGGATCAGCCTGCGCAGTCCGCGCAGTCTAATCCGAAACGACACTTTCCGTTTTTATGTAATTTTCTGTTTTGCACAAGTCTACTGTAGCACAAAATCTAATGTAGTCGTAAAGTGTCGTCTTGGATCAGCCTGCGCAATCCGTGCAGGCTAATCCGAGACGGCACTTTACGGAAATGTCCTAATGCCCCTTTTCGCGTATTACAAGCCAATTATGATTACTTGTTTCGTATAATGCATCACGAACTATTGAATTCTAAGTCTTAAAATGGATACCATTTTTCTAGACAGAGAGAGAGAGAGAGGACGATAGGACAGACAGACAGACAGACATACAGAGAAAGACAGAGATAGACAGAGAGAGAGACAGAGAAAGACAGAGAGAGAGACAGAGACAGAGGGAGAGAGAAAGACAGAAAAAGAGACTGAGAGAGAGAGACAGATAGAGACAGAGATATACAGAGCGACAGAAAGACAGAGACAGAGACAGAGAGATGGACAGAGACACATAGAGAAAGCACAAATATTTTACCCCCAGTTTTTTCATCCATGAGTAAGATAGACATCCTAAACTCAATTCAATTCTCAATCCACACTTACTACGCTTGTTTCAGGGATTAACCCCGCAGTGGAACAAAACGACCTGGTAACCGATTACCGGTGTACACGTTTTTCCCTACGGTAAATTCTATGAGAAGCCGCCGATTTCATCGTTTACCCTACATCTAAGTAATTTCAACATACTTATGATTGATTGGTTGATTGTATGGTGTTATACGCCGTTTTAAACATTGTATTGATCAGTTATATCGCGGCGGCCATTGCACCTACCCATGCTTTCCTGGAGTTTCCTTTACCAGTGCTCCGCGCAATATTCTTTCCAAACCACTAGCTGCTTTCCATCGTCGAAACAATGATCAGCGGTGAGAGAAAAATGAATCCTGTCGTAATTATCTTACGAACAAAGTCCGTAACAAAGAAACAAGTGAACAAAATCATAGCAGAAATACAGGGACCGGGCAGGATTCGAACGTAGAACGCCCGGACAAAAGGCCAACACCATAACCACTGAGCTAAAGAGAATTCTCCCTAACGCAGTTGTTAGATATTGTATTTTTAAAAAATCGAGATGAAGCCATGCATGAAGGAGTGGTCTCCAGAAACACACCCCCTCTTAAAGTCATCATTTATTGATGACTCAAAGCCTTATAAGGCAGAAAGTCCGTTTTTGGACAACAAATGGGATTAATAGCTCAGTGGCCAATCCCGGACGAGCCCCCATCTTACGAACAAAGTCCGTAACAAAGAAACAAATGAACAAATGCATAGCAGAAATACAGGGACCGGGCAGGATTCGAACCTAGAACGCCCGGACGAAAGGCCAACACCATAAGCACTGAGCTAAAGAGAATTCTCCCTAACGCAGTTGTTAGGTATTGTATTTAAATCGGGATGAAGCCATGCATGAAGGAGTGGTCTCCCGTAACAATTACTATTAACATGTATGAAAAAAACCTGAAAAAACTGAAACAGTGAAAGGTTGGTATTTGATGGTTTTACTCTTTGCAAAGGACTTGTCCTTATTGGAAGCACTTTGCAGTCAACAAAACTAAACACGGCTTAAGTGATCGTACTTGTTTTTTAACAGGTACAAAAACATTTAGGTAAAAGGACGAAATACTGGTTTCCAGCATTTTCTCCATTTCCCACTACTTTTCTTTTAAATATAAGATGCTTTATTTCATGCTTTCCGATAGGTTATCGAAAAATATCGGTGAATTATTTTTCGATATTTCATGGTTACGACCAGTGAAAATACCGATTTTTTTATTCTAACTCTTCAAATGAAGGCAGAAACTGTTGTTCCCGCAAACTAGTTACCTAGGTAAAATGCACGTACCTCACAACCAAATGGAAATATGACGTAATTTACCTTACATTTCTCGCGCTTGACGTAATACTGTAATGCGTTGTTACGCGGAGGGGGTACGCCACGGGGAATAACCGAAAAGAACTGTACTGGATTTTGATTAAGTTCCCCACAGAAAGGGTTAAAAGCATGAAATAAACAGAATATTTGTGTGTTTTTTTCGGTGAAAGATCGAAATTTATTTCATCTAGTGAACATCATCGGTAATATTTTCACGAGTGGCTGCGCCGATGATGTTCACTCGATGATGTTCCTCTATTTCTACCTCCAGAGTCCGTATTCACCAACCATTCTTAAGAACATTCGTTTGTCTTATTCTCCAAGATTTTCAAAATTTGAAAGTTACACAACCTCTGATTGGCTAAACAAAATGGTTTGGCCAATGAGAAGTTGTGTTGGTTTCAAATTTAGAAAATTCGGGAGAGTAAGACAGAGAACGGAAAAAGACAGACAACGGAGAATAAGACTAAGAACGTTCATAAGAATAGTTGGTACGGTCCTTAAGGTACGGGATCGTTAGGTAAGGGTTCAAGTTATTACACTGCTGAATAGACCTTTTTTAAGTATTCAAAATAAGATTGGTCCTTGGGCATGCACAAAATTGGTTAAAAGCAAAACGTTTCGGCTCAGGTCAGGCTACGCGGACTGTTCAGGCTGACCTGGGTCGATATTTTTTACAGATACATTAAGCCACTTTTTCACAGAACTTGGCTCATATAGATTTATATAGTAACGGACAATGTAAATCTAAGATAAGCTCCCATTTTTTTTTTAACTATAATTTTGATCTACACTTTTTACGGAATCATCTGATCATGTCATTTATATGCAAAATGCAATTTGCATACTTAATGCATTTAGACGATGTTTGATATTAAAAAATGAATATTTCATTCCATGCAACGGAAGTGGAACCACTTTGTTATTTACCATTGGGTTGATATGAAAACTAACTGTTTAATGAAATGCGTTCAGATGAAACAACTTCAGTATATTCTCTGTTTTAATGTTAATTATTTACAAAAAAACCTGGCAGATTTTTTTTTCACAATTTCCCATTTTTCACTTTCATGCTTTTCTTTATTAAATTCTAAAATCATCTTTTTGCATTTTCTGGCCTTAGCCACAGAGGAGTGAAGGGACTGAATTGAATTTTTCGTATATTGATCGTTGCCAGTGGTTGCCCATATGGGCAACGCCCCTTGAAGGCTGTTAGTATCGTTACGGGGAAAAGTGTAGATACAGGATGAAACGTGCTTGGTGTATAGCACCGACACACGGGACCTCGGTTTAACGTCTCCTTCGAAAGACTATTAGTAATTTTAGATGGCCAGCCGTGGGAATCGAACCCATACCCTTAAGTGACCTAAAACATCACGTTCGAGAGTCCTACGCTCCACCAAATGAGCTATGCGGGCTGTTAAGGAGTGATGGACAGTTGGAAAACATCAATAATATAGAATATTGTGCGGAGTACTGGTAAAAAAATCTCCAGAAAAGCATGGATAGGTACACTTGCCGCCGCGATATAATTCAGGTAATGTTGAAAACAGCGTTAAACACCATACAATCAATCAATCACGATAATTATGACCTATATCCAGTTTAAATTCGGCGTCTAACAAAGGGAAATAAATTCCAGGTTTGTAAACAAACGTCTAACAAAGGGAAATAAATTCCAGGTTTGTAAACAAGTTGACAAGTTAACTCCCTTTGATAAATATATTACATATCGAAAAATTGACCTTTGCGGACGGCAAAGATTAAGATCAGACTGCACAGAACATGCAGTCAGATCTTGGATCTATACCGTCAGCTTGTTTAGTGAAGTCTATAAGACAAACACCATACAATCAATCAATCAATCAATCAATCACGATAATTATGAACTATGATACCAAGTTTAAATTCCGCGTCTAACGAAGGGAAATAATTATAGGTTTGTATACTAATCGATAAGTTAACTCCCTTCGATGATTATATTCCATATATATAAAAAATCATAAATTTACCCTTTAACCCTTTAGACCCAAAGGCCAAAACGATGACTTTTGCGGATGGCGTAGATCAAGATCAGACTGCACGTTCTGTGCAGTCTGATCTCGGATCTATGTCGTCCGTTTGTATAGTCAAGCCTATTAGACGACAATCTTTCTGACTTTCAGTGGATTTTTATTTCCTGCCGTCGGAAGAGGTCGTGTTAACCCCTTAAGCTGTTAAGCGCGATTCACTGACCATTTGCGGACAGTGTAGATCAAGATCAGACTGCACAGAACGTGCAGTCTGATCTTGGATCTACACCGTCCGATACGGAGATATTTTTCCCTAAAATATATCTTTGAAATGGCAACACTTGGGGTTTTATTAACGGCTTGAAAGTTTCATTTCAGTTATTTAGTAAGATAAGGGTTAATATACTGTAATTAGCACTGATCAAGGTTAAATATTTCTTCTAGGGTCCTGCGTAGCGCAGTGGTAAAGTGTATGATTCGTTACCTGGAGGTATGAGGTTCGATCCTCACTCAAAGCAGTGGGATTATCTTCTGAGTGTCATTGGGCAAGACTAATCAGAGCCCTAGCCTAGTACTGGTCAAACCAGTGCAGTGAAGCCAGACTTTGTCTAATATCAGAAGGAATACGTTACTGCTAGAATTTATCTAGATTTTTCTTTTGTTTATTTTTGCCTGCAGACATGTAGAAGTGCCCTTGGGCAAGATTCCTCAGAGCCCAGGCCTAGTATTGGCGAAACCAATGCTGTGACGCCAGATATTATGCAAAACCAGAGCGAACTCTAGACTCTAGAGTAAGTCTAGATTTTTTTTTGTTTATCTTTGGGCGTAACCTTGACAATCGACTAACATAAAATATCGTATAACGCTGCCCACTAGCTTTATCATAATGTTTATGTAGACCAAGGCCTTTTTGAAACATGTTTGGCTGCAGACCTGTAGGAGTGTCCTTGGGCAAGATTCCTCAGAGCCCTAGCCTAGCACTGGTGAAATCAGTGCTGAGACGCCAGACGTAGTGCAATATCAGAGGGAACACGTGACTTCTAGAGTTTTATCTGGATTTTTACTATAACCTTGACAATAGACTAAATGAAACATCACACAATTTTGCACACTAGCTTTATCACAATCTTTATGTTGGCCAATGTTTTCTTAAGGGGAGGAGGGGGGCGAACTTTTTTAATTTTTTTTTTCTGTAACAGCCTGGAGATACGAAACAGGTATGCCTGCACTAAAACAATGACAACAAAATCAAGTTAGTGCCTATATTTGTGACAGACTGACCGAATACGAAGTTTGAAAAAAAAAAAATGAATTTTAAAACCAGATAAAAAGTAAACAATAGATTGACTGACTTGGCAACTTTTTGCCGTGTTTTGCTGTTCATTTTTCTGCCAGCGACTAAATCTTGGACCGACCCTACAGTACCAGGTTTTCATCTTTATAATAATTTGGAAATTACTGTCAAGATGAAACTCTGGTACTGTAGGCTCGGTATAAATGTAAAATTTTAAAATATAAATGTATGACTTTGTATATATAAAACGTTATGAATTGATACTTTTCCTTTTTTCAAGGGATAGATTTATAAACTTACAAAGATTAAACAACAGATGGTAATTTTTTATTTTTTTATTTGACATATTTGTGCATACCTGTTCTGACTGTATAGTAATCTTTAACAAACATTTTGGCTTAAAGTTGAAAAGAAAAGACTTTCTATAATAAAATGAAATTCATCTTCTATCGAATTAAAATCACAGTGATGACATATTCTTTTTTTTAATTTATGTAATTAAATCCTACAATATCATAACTGTTATATAAAAGTCGGACACAAAAAGTGTAAACCTTGACTTTGCCACATTGGTTGGTTGCGCCTTTGCAGACAGTGCAGATCAAGATCAGACGGCATATCTGTATATGCAGTCTGATTTTGAATCACAGTGTCCCACACTTTAACACTAATCCTGCTAAATACAAGAAATGAAAATTTCAAGCCGATAGTAAAAACCTAAAATGTGCTGTCTGAAATGTATTTTTGGAGGAAAGTTCTCTCCTTATCGGACAGTGTAGATCAAGATCAGACTGCACGTTTTGTGCAGTCTGATCTTGATCTACGCTGTCCGCAAAAGGTCAGTGTGTCGCGCTTACCAGCCAAGGGGTTAAGATGGTATTGGGATTTTACTTGTAGCTGGATATTTTCAATATATTTATCTTGCGATTTTAACTCTCTATCAAACGACAAAATTTTAGACGTGGCCGAACTGAAAGCATTTACAGACGAAAAATTAATCATTAGGCTACTAAGCGCGACTCACTGACCTTTTGCGGACAGTGTAGATCAAGATCAGACTGCACAGAACGTGCAGTCTGATCTTGGATCTACACTGTCCGATAAGGTAATATATTTCTCAAAAAAATACGTTTGAAATAGAATTATTCGGGTTTTTTGTTTTATCGGCTTGAAAGTTTCGTTTAAATTGTTTGGTAGGATAAGAGGTGAATATGTCTCAAATAACGAGAAAGGTCTATATCAAAGCGGCAAAATAAGAAGTGAAAAAAGGAGATTTTTTTTTTCTTTTCCGACAATGTTTTCAAAGGGTGTCCTTCTTCCGCATTGTTTAGTAAAGGGTTAAGGTAATCATATGTCCACCAATTACTCTCAGGTGAGCGATACAAGATCGGCGCTGACCTCTTGTACTTTGAAAATGAAACTTCTATTCACTCACCCTTTACATCGTCTCTTGTAAATTGTCCCTACTTTCGTCCGAAAATCTTTCGTACCAAGTACATATATTAAAGGATTAAGAAAAGAGTTTGAGTATCCGAGAGCCAACAGATATGTCCCAACTACTTCCTGTAACAAACAGTTTGTTTCCTTTAAAAAGAACTGCATCAGAGTTACCATAATAAAGGGTAACCAAGTCACAAATATGCACCCAAAAACTAATCCAAACGTTTTTACAGATCGAATGTTTCGGGCTGAAAACCCAAACAGACCCCTATGCCTCGTTGCAAACAGTAGCTTGTCAATACTATCCATTCGTTTGATGTGAAATCTGGCTATTCCAAACAGTTTCGTATAGATTAAAGATACCACCGAAAGTGGGACTAGACCGGATACAACAAACAGAATCATTATGTAACATTTCGGTAACACGTACATGAACGAACAATAATGTCTATACTGGTCCCTGCGCCATCCAATCAGAGGTAAGAAACCGACGACAAGGGAGATAACCCAAGTCCAGAGAATCCCTGCGAAAGTTTTTGTTTTTGACATCACAGTCCTATACACCAAAGCTCCTTTAATGGCGACATATCTGTCAACCGCAACAAAAGTTAATGACCACATGGACGCCGAGGTAGCTGCTATTGATAGTCCAATCCTCAACAAGCAAAATTCCTCAATGCTTTCACTGGCTTCAGTTGCTATGGTAACTATGAAAGCGAAGCCGACGAATAAATCCGAGACAGCAAGGGAAGTGATGAAAGCGTATGTTGGCGTATGGAAACATTTGTTTGGCACAGTGCAAGCCAGGACCAGAAGGTTAGTCACTAGTATCAATATCGTTACAGGTATTAGAATTAGTTCTGTCACTTTTTCGTGGATGTTGCTGGCATCGTGGGGACAGTCCATCTCCATAGTAACGTTTTCGATAAATTTCATGACACCCATAGCTACTTATCTCTGTGCCCGGTTCTCACTGCTTCCAACGGTAGTATCTATAAATGTTTACATCCTCGAATAGATACGTGAACAAAATGGACCTAGGTTTTGACTATTTCTATTGTTATCATGACTATAAGAGTGATAGACAAACCATGTAGTCATCCATTTTTGGCAGATACTTGTATACAGTTCTTTTGAATGATACCAAAATTACGTGATCATGTCTTCTTAGTTCTTGAAACTAACTTTGATTGAGTTGTATAAATCTTAAAAAAAAAAAAAAGTCAATGATGTATAAGCCACGCTCTGATAAAAAGGGGGCTTAATGCATCTCCGTGATGCATGGTACCAAGCAAGTCATCACATAATTATCGATAAAAAAAATCCATTTTTTCTAACAATTGACAAAATCTGGAAGTAGAAACATCTTTTGACATGCAGAAAATTGACCTTTAGCAAAAAGTTTACACCCATGGATTGATACTGTTTGCAGATGCATTAAGCCCCCATTTTACAGAGCAAGGCTCATATAAAAAAGATACACTTTCTTTTATCTTCGTCATCTTGCCTAATCCAATTTCCTTTTGTCACACTTTAGCTTTCCGTTAAGTTGACAAAAACTGGAACATTCAAGAAATGCCACCACAATGACTGCAGTACAAATAACACTACGAAATGTACGATTACTTTCCATTCCTTCACTGTAAACCCAGAAAACTCCGTTTCCTTTTCAGAACAAATAGAGCATTTACAACATGTTCAATGTAAATTCATCTTTAAATCCCATTTTTCGTCTGTAAATGGACCATGCTTTGTGAAATGGGCGTTTCAAGCATCTGCAAAACGTGTCGTTCCACGTCAGTCTGTACAGACTTTGCAGGCTGATCTGAGTCAATACATTTTGCTTCTGGTAAATTTTATGCATTTCGGAAGAACATTCTATCTCATGATTAAGTCGGCTTTAAATCAACATGACTTTTATGGATCCATAGTTATATGATGACTTGCTTAGTATAATACATCACAGGTATGCATTCGACCCCCTTTTCCCAAAGTATGACTAATTAATGCTTTTAATTTAGAAGAATCTAATTTCATATCGCCTGGTTAACTCGTAGGCTGCTAAGTGTGACTCACTGACCTTTTGCGGACAGTATAGATCAAGATCAGACTGCACAGAAGGTGCAGTCTGATCTTTGATCTATACTGTCCGATAAGGAGATATTTTTCTCTAAAACATAAGTTTGAAAAAGCTTTAATCCTTTTTTTTTTTCCCCTTTTACCATTGGCTCGAAAGTTACATTTAATTTATTTAGCATGATAAGTAATAATGAGTGTACACATTACCCGTTAGAATAAATTTGCGCAAGATGACTCTGCAAACACCCTTATGAAATTTGGATAATTTAAAGTGACTTACACTCACTTACAATTAAGTTTCGTGAAAGCTTTGGAAAATTTTGTTGCAAATAGAGCTACTGCTTGTTTTTGAGAATTTTTTCCATTTACTACAATTTTTCCCGAAAATAGAGTTAACCTTGATGACCGAAAATTGCCGTGCATAGGGGAAGTTTGTTAAAAAGATGAAAACACTACGTCCTCATTAAAAAAAAAAAAAAAAAAACTGAATAAAACAAAATATTTTACAAAGAAACTGATCCTCGTAGGCATTTTTTGGTGTATCACCATATTGTAAAATCCAAAATAACTTTTGATAAAAATACATCAAAACGACGCGTTAATATAAGAGAGGGATAGTTGCATAAAATACTCGAGTAGCGCACGTGAGCAAATCTACAAGTCTTTCTGTCACGTGTAGTAATGTTTTCTCATAAAATTATGCCAAAGAGGTATAGACCAAACATCGCTAACTTGACCGATACCATCTCTAATCCTGCAATGCTGTATTTGAGTGGGGCTCTATAAAGGGGTTTTATACATCTCCGTGACGCATTATACCAAAAAAGCCATAATATAATCATAGATCCATTTTGCCCAACGATCGGCTCAATCATGGGGTACACAAGTCCTTCGTCATGT
This sequence comes from Hippopus hippopus, assembly GCA_946811185.2. Lineage (NCBI taxonomy): Eukaryota > Metazoa > Mollusca > Bivalvia > Cardiida > Cardiidae > Hippopus > Hippopus hippopus. The sequence goes on along the minus strand of OX328110.1, from coordinate 2,195,550 downwards.
AGAAAAAATTGACCATTAGCAAAGATTTTCGATCCAGGTCAGCCTGAGCGGACTGTGCAAAGCAGGCTGGCCTGGTCGATACTTTTTGCAGTTTCATTAAACCCATTTTTCACAGTGCATGACTTATACTTTTATGACCAAATTATGAAAAATAGAAGATCCTAAGAAATGACGGCGTAAGAGGTATTGGAATATAAAAATTGAAACTCTTATCGAAAGTTCATTATGTAGAGAAATTATGAAAAGTGACCACTCAAGCAATTGCCTTTTTTTTCCCCTAATTATTTTGGATATTGTTAAAAAGTGAAATTTTCATCTAACCATTGTTGGAAAAGAAGCGCTTGCTGCTAAAATGATATGTCTGAAGATACATAACCACTGTACAATAATGGTAAAAGAGAACAGAATATTAAATAACTCATTAGTAGAAGAAAATGTTTATCACCTAAAAGACCTACTTGCAGGTGTGAATAAAAGTCGAGGGCTATCGATCAACAATAGCAGCCCTTGCATATTGGTATCAAAAATTGAACTACGAAAAGGACCGCAAAGGTCCGCTGAATAAACATGTCAACAACAACAGCAGGAGCAGCAAAAACAATATAAACAACAGCAGCATGAACAACAACAACGATATCAGCAGAATTAACAACAACAATGTAAACAACAGCAACAGCACCACCAAAAACAGCAAAATCCCAAACAGAAGCAGCAACAGCAACAGCGAAATGAACAACAGTAAAAATAGCAGTAAAAGTAACAACATGAACAACAATATGAACAACAACTACATAATCAACATTACTGACATAATCAACATCATTAACAACAACAACAAACTATTAAAAATGAAAAAAGTAAGAACAACGATACGAACAACAACAGCAACAATAAAAATAACAGGTTCTTGACAACAACAGCAACGGCAGCAACAACGACACAACAACATGAAAAACAACGCAGCAACAACTACATAATGAAGACTTAAAGCAACAACAACAACAGTAACAACAAAATGATAAGCTGCAGGAACAGTATTAGCAATGATAAGCGAATTAGCAACATCAACAAGAATGTAAACAACAACAGCAACAACAATATATGCATCAACAGCCACGTCAAAACTTAAACAACAACAGCAATAACAATATGATAAGCAGCAGCAACACCATTCAAAACAACGTGAACACACAGCAACAGCAGAAGCAAAAAAAAAAAAAACAATACTTATAACAACATCAACGACAATAGTAATTATAGCAACATTAGTAGCAGTAGTAACAACGACATAAACAGCAACCACCACAACAACAACATTATAACTGCAGGAACAACAACAACAACAACAAAAACAACAACAAAAACAATAAAAGCAGGTGCACCAAAAGTAGCAACAGCAGCAGCACAAGCAGTACAAAAAACACCGGCAGCAGCAGCAAAATGAAAAACAACAAAAACAAATGCAACATTTTGATGTGGGAAAAATTGACATACATATTTCATGACCTTATTTTTATCATTTTCCCTTCAACAGCATGTAAAAAAAGGTTTCTTTCAAATCAAATACGGGCGTTATCTCCAGCTAACGGCAGTTCTCATTTCAATCTTTTCTACTAGCAACTTCTCTTTTTGCCGCAATTTCTTTTATTCTATTCATTTCTTTCCAAATTATTTTCTGCATTGAAAGTTTGTCGATGTAATGCTGGTGGTCCCTATTTTACGGAATGTTCAAAGTCGTACTTCACATGTATCGCATGTATTTCTTTTAGGTGTGTTTACTTTTTCCAAAGGCGGCATAAGTTAAGTGTTATCATAAGATACGAGTAGCTTGCAGGTGATTTTATTCTTTACTTACACTCATACAGTTGTATTATGTAAGTAATTTCATTCAGTCCTGTCGTTAAATGTAACTGTTTAATACATTACCAACCATTCACGCGCCTTTTAATGACCTTGGGGACAAAACGTTTGGAAAACATCGGGGGAAAAAAAAAAAAAGAAAATACTGGTAACCTGCATTTTCTTTTTTTACCCACAATGTTTTTCAACTCTTTCAAAAGAAAAATCCCATCTTTTGGGCCACAAAACAGTTCTTTTCTTTGATTGTTTGATGTCGGCATTACCTTTTTTCACTTGCTAGATTTAGATGTTTTAATCATAAGTTTGGAATTAAAACTGGACGCCATACTAATATACCATGTGCGGACAGAATATGCTTGTACTGTTTTCAGTAGTTAGGTAAAAGAGTAAAAGAAGGTGAGTATCACGTATTTTCCAATTGTTCTAGACATGATGTGGTCAGAAATCACTATCTTTTCAGCTGGTATAAATTACGTACAGGTGTAGGCGAATGTTATAATATATAACAAAGAAAAACTATATTACATGACAAATTAAATAAAGTAGCACTATATGTTCACATCCTTCTTAAAATTTAAATGATGAATCACTCCTTATGTGTGTGTATATATTTGTATATATATCTCATTAGTATTATGGGCCTGCGGCCTATATACTTTCAATAAAATATTGTCATTGTTATTACTGTAAATATATGTCCTTTGGAAAAGGGTTTATCCGACTCTGGCTGTACAAAAAGAAAGGGTAATCCGTGCATTTACGTGTAGCTCAAGGTATAGGTCTATTTGACGTCATTCTTCTATCATTTTTTCATGAATCCTGACCGAAAATAAAGGCCACTGTCAATGCCATCTTGTTTTAACCTTGAAATTCGAAAATGATCGCCTTACGTAAGGATTACAAGAATACCATTCGTCTGAAATTGGTGTGTTCAATCTTGGGGAAGGTAAGCTCGTGGAATTTCAAATCTGTGGTTCAAATTTCAAGAGAAACATTTTTTTTATGTAATATTGTGTTGTTGACCCCTAACGATTTACTATCTCGTACGAAAAAACAAAAAGAGTCTGTTCAAAATATCAATTATCATCGTGACTTGTTGTAATGACATTGACAATGATACAAATTCGTTGGCCGTCTTCCTATTTGTACATTTTGTACAAAAGCACAGTATCAGTGCAATCAGATATGAATCTGAAGCCACGAGTGAAAATATGGCCTTTGCTTTTCACGAGATAAAAGAAATTTCGATCATACATTGAAATATACAATTGTCCTATATAGATTTCTTTTATACTCTTCATTTTAACTTTTCTTTTCACGTCTAATTTTTGCTCACTGTGAAAATTATGCGCGTATTTCAAGCGAAATAGAGCTTCATGTATTGAATCTAGTCGGATATGGACTTGTTGTAGTAATGACGTCATGAATGATGTTGACTACGTCATAAAACGTGACGTTCACCTGCTAGACATTCATTCACGTTCTATAAATATCCGAGGTATGTCAAAAAAAAAAAAGTTATAACATTCACCGGTGAATTATAACATTCACCGGGGAATTATAAGGTTATAATTCACTTTTAGGTTTCGAATGGTTTCCAAATGGTTTAGCCAATCAGAAGTTGTGTTACACATTTAGAAAATTAGATCTATTGACAGTAAGACTAAGAAAATTTTTTAGAATGGTTGGTAAATACGGACCCTGATAAAGAATTAAAAATACGTGAAGGACGGCAGCCAGCTTATGTCAGTGTGACCAACTTACTGTAGTTCGTCGTAGGGTCGCAATTGACGTAGGCTGTTACCCAATAACATTGACACACCCAGGCCTCACGCTCGTGCCCTTGACATACATAATCGTGGGAAATGTGTAAATGAAACTGAAAAAAGAAAACGGATGCATGCCACGATCAAGGTCGTGGTTGGAACTAAGACGTGATGACAATGTCAAGGCTAAATAACGTCATAGATTTTCTCAAAAATATTTTATGAAAGTAGTCCGTCTCTTAATATTGCGGAAGCTAGACCGGGAAGCTCAGTGGTTTGCTTATCTGACTCGTGACCTTGGTGATTGCAGGTTAGATACCCGGTTTAGGCAAACTTTCTTTCCGGAGATTTTTCGCCGATCATCTCTGATGCATGTGAGAAAAGTATTTATTGGCTTGGAAAGAATGTTGTGTCAGTACTAGTGTGAGAGAGCCAGGAAACACATGCGTAGGTGCACTGACCGCCTTGATATGATCTATGCTGTTAAAACGGCGTTAAACTCCGACGAATAAACAAAAGCAAATGTTTCAAAGTTTCACGGACAGTCTATATAAGATAATAAAAACCGTAAAAAAAAAATCAAAACATTGTGGGAAAAAAAGGAGGATATGCACACTTGTCTTTAAGAAGGTGGAAAACATTAGGGGAAAAGAGAAAATGCTGGCATCAAGCATTTTCTTCTTTTCCTGCACTGTTTTCTACCCTTTTAAATACTAGTTCTGTTATTGAGCCCCATTTTACTTGTCATACTGCAGCTGCTTTCAAGTTGGACAAGTAAAGATTTTTGCCATGTGGTAAAAGGTTTTTAACTCTAAGGCTGATAAGCGCGACTCAAAGACCTTTTGCGGACAGTATAGATCAAGATCAGACTGCACAGAACGTGCAGTCTGATCTTGGATCTACTCTGTCCGATAAGGAGATATTTTCTGTCGAAAAATAACTTTTATATAACGAAATAATGCTTCTTTCTATCGCCTTGAAAGTTTTATGTCACTCATTTAGCAGGTTTACTCTTTCTTAACCGTTGACGACACAAGGACCTATTGTGGACAGTGTAGATCAAGATCAGACTGCACAGAACGTGCAGTCTGATCTCTGATCTACTCTGTCCACTCTTTTATTCTAGATAATAACTGAACTGTCTCTTCAGTTTGCAGCACAACCGCTGACCAATGTTTCGACAATGGCTATGTGGGAAAGTAGCCAGTGGCTTCGAAAGAATATTGTGCGGAGTACTGGTGAAAGAGACTCCAGAGAAGCATGGATAGGTGCACTGGTCGCCGCGATATAACTGAAATAATGTTGAAAACGGCGTTAAAAACCATACAATCAATCAATCATCTTACAGCAGAACTGTATTTGTAGCCATTAAAAAGTAAAGGTTAGTCTTTTAATAATGAAAAATTAAGGGTTAAATCATAAACTCCGTATATCTCAAGGCCACGTGCACCATCAGCTGAGGTAGTGGGGCTGAGGAGACAGTTGGCTTAGTTTATCAACCCGTAAGGTCAGGGTTCGAGTCTCTTGATGCGCAAGGTTAACAATCTGACCTTTCCTATGGAGACCATTCTGATTAGCTCTAATGCGTGTAGGAGTTATGTGCAATTTTCAATTCTCCCTTTTCAGAGTGCATACTGATGGTTACCAACATTTCTCCTTTTCCAACAATGATTTCTACCGTTTCAGAGAAGAATCAAATCATGTGAACTACATTCTTTTGGTCGTCTGCAAATGCTCTAACATTATGTCGTTTGGTAAAGGCTAAACGTGTCTTTTTCTGAAAGCAGTTGCAGCTTTATAAACTATTTACCTTTTCTAGACTTAAAATTTGTAGACCTGCCCAAAATGAAAGAAAAATAATTTGCAGACGTCATATCAAATGTAGCAAATAACAACAACAATTTATAATAATAATAATAATGGAATATAATAGTTATAATAATAATGATGATGATGATAATAATGATAATAATAATAATAACAATAAGCATATCAATTTATTTTCAGAAGTTCAAACATCAAGACAATCTTTCAAGCATCAATAATTCCGAAAAAACCAACGTTGCCTTCCAAACGTGACATCAGGATGATAATGATGAAGGCGATGATAAAAGGATGATTACGTGTAGGTGAAAAAGATGAAGAAATGGATGACACAGAGGATATTTGTTTTTTCGGTGAAAGACCGAAATTTATTTCATCGAGTGAACATCACCGGTAATATTTTCACAAGTGCCGCAGCCACGAGTGAAAATATTACCGATGGTGTTCACGAGATGAAATTAATATCGATCTTTCACCAAAAAAAAAACAACAACAAATATTCTATTCATTCATGCTTCTAACCTCCTTTTTTTGTGTGTGTGTTGGGGGAGGGGAGGGGGAAGAAAGCTAACATCAAGATCCAGTATAGTTGTTTTCGGTAATTCCCCGTGGCGTACCCCCTCCACATAACAACGCATTACAATATTACATAAAGCGCGAGAAATGTAGGGTAAATTACTTCATATTTCCATCTGGTTGAATGGCACGCGCGTTTTACATAGGTAACTAGTGCGCAGCAACTACATGTACTGTTTTCGCCTTCAATTGAAGGTAGAAAATAAAATCGGTATTTTTCACTGGTCGTAACCATGAAATAACGAAGGAAATAAATAATGATACTGAACGACAAAACACTATGAACAAACACTTGCCAGTTCTGAGGTAAAGTTTGACTTAATTATACATTTATTATACATATGTTTTCTGTTCGTCGTAATAATATTTTCAAATTGATTTTGAAAAGTAATTAAGAGCACTGCATGCGAGTGCCGACGCTCGGCTGTGGTTGTTTTTGGTGAAAATTCAAGGTCGAAAAAGGGGCATTCTTCAGTTATTTCGTTAAAACTCGGGATTGTGTAGTTAAGGTGTTTTTTTTTTGTTTTGTTTTGTGTTGCCGAGCCCCGGTAGCGTACAGGACTTGAGAACAGGGGTCGTTGGTTCGATCCCCGGCTCGGCCAATTTCTTTCTGAGGATTGATGATAGTCATTGCAACAGGATTCATTTCTTCTCTCACCGCTGATCATTGTTTCGATGATGGTTATATGGGAAAGTAGCCAGTGGCTTGGAAAGAATATTGTGCGGAGTACTGGTAAAAGAGACTCCAGAGAAGCATGGATAGGTGCACTGGCCGCCGCGATATAACTGAAATAATGTTGAAAACGGCGTTAAACACCATACAATCAATCAATCATTTGTTTTGTGGTTTTTTTTTTTTAAATGGGGCGAAAGTCAAGTCAATATCAACGAAAAAATAACGTTTCTTTGTTGTAATGAGGAAGCTGAATAGGACAGATGAAAGACAAACTAAAAGGATTACGATTAAGATGATGATGATGATGACGATGATGATGATAATAATAATAAATATAATAATAATAATTTTCATTATTATTATAAATTTTTAATAAAAAAAGAAACCTCCGGCGGGACTCGAACCCGCAATCCCCGGCTTAGGAGGCCGATGCCTTATCCATTAGGCCACGGAGGCTGCATAAAATTATAGTTCTATTTCAGTTTGTAGATTTTTTCGTAGTTATTGCTTTTGACTGCACATTTAGCTGTTCACCACAAGACGAAAATCTAGACTTGTTCAATTTGAAAGAACTTGCAGAAGAAAAATTAAGTGTAGCTCGAATGCTGGAATTTGTTGGGTTACCAGCATTTTCTCCTTTTCCCGCAATGTTTTCAGAAGCTATTAACCTCAGGGTTGTTAAAACTCGAGATTCTGTGGTAAAAGGTTAATCATTTACCCCTTTTACACACAATCCCGAGTTTTAACGACCCCGATAGAAAAGGCGTTTGAAAACATTTTGCGAAAAGGAGACAATGCTTGTAATCAGTATTTTCTTCTTTTCCCACAATAATTCAGACTATCCTATCCGATACAAATCCCATCATTTAGGAATCAATTTATTTGTCATCTACAGACGCTTTGAATTTAGACCATTCTAGAATTTTGTTGTCTGAAAAAAAATTAAGATTTAAAAGTTTTACAGAATTTTTCAGTTTTCCAGTTTCCTCACGGCTACCAGTGCACCTATCTATGCCTTCCTTGGGTATATTTATCGAGCTTTTCTAACGCCCTTTCCAATACCACTGGCTGCTTTCCCATACAAAAATCCAAGTCCGGCTGTGAGATACGGATACTTCCTGTCGCGATGATCTTTATTGATCTGCAGAAAAAGCCGGGAATCAAATACATAATCCCTATTTAAACGTTGTCACAGTTTCTAAGGCAGACGGTATAGATCAGGGATCAGGCTGCGCGTTCTGTGCCATCCGATCTTTATAATATGCCGTCCGCAAAAAGCCTGTGGTAAGGAAAGGGTTATGAACAAGGGAAAAATTCATACAAGCTTGGCTGGACCTATACGAGTACGTGTGTATGTACAAATGTGTGTCTGATATATTGAAACCTACATTCAACTACATGTATTTCGCTCTAAAACAGACAAATTAATCTTTTCGACAGATGTGAATATTAGAATCCTTCGGGGCGACAGTGTGGTCGGCAAGGGTCTCCAACCCTGGACCCCTCGATTACAGAACCAGTGCTCGAACTATTTAGCTACCCGGACCGCTCGACATGCACGCTACCGATCATCACTACACTCCTTCCCCTCCTAATGCTTTGGAACTACACTACTCCCCAGGTTCTTATTACCTCTTTTGTGTCTCGCATCCTACTTCTGACACCACTGAAGTGAATCCGTGTAGGAAAAAGTGCTGCTGGTACGCGATCCGAACCCGGGACCCATCATTCACAGGGCTTACAGAGCAAGTGATGCCCGGCCGGGTGGCTCAGTGGTAAGTGTATCTGATTCGTGACCTGGTGGTCACGAATTTTCTTATTCCCAAATTTCATCCGATAGAATGCTGTTAACATTCTATTTAATCGTTGCAATGTCATTACGCTAACTTCCTTCGAAGGGAGGTAACTACTGACTACCTCTGTCGTGAGGTTGGAGTGATATTTACTTATAAACAGAGGATATTCAAGTGGTTATGCGTGATATTTAAAATCAGTCACTAGAATGGGATGTGATACGGTTGAAAAAATTTAGTCCGAAGAAGGAGTTTTTTAACCGCATCAAACCCCATTCGAGTGACAGATTTTTAATATCACGCACAACCAGTTGATTATCCTGTTTATTATATTCCAAATCATCTTTTGTATTCTAATAATTATTAAGAATGGTACAATATGAGCAGTATAGGAAAGAAGTAGTTCCGGCAAACATTCTAAAACTATATCGTTACTAGTGATAATACCATAATGATCATCACCAGTGGTGTTATTCACTGTGAAGTCCCAGGAATTCTCTGATAAGAATATAATAAAAAACACTTACTGAGGCTGCTAAGACCGACAAAAGGCGCTTTTGCGACCATAATAGATCAAGATCAGACTGCACAAAATGTGCAGTCTGATCTTGGATCTACATCGTCCGATAAGGAGATATTTTTTCCCCAAACAATAACTTTGAAATTGCAATATTGGGGTTTTTTACCATTGGTTTATTAAAGTTTTATTTAAATTACTTAGCAGGTTAGGGGATTAAAGACAGTGATTTTAAGACATAGCTGCTCTCTATTACTCGTATCTTGTCTTTAGCTTTATTTTTGACCATGCAGTTCATACACAGCATTTTTCTCTTGTCAACAATATTTTCTACCTTTTTAAAGACGAATCTCGTCACTCTAAGCCGCAACTTTTGTTGTTGTTGTTGTTGTTGTTGTCTCGAACTTAAAAGTCTAAAATTACGTTGTCTGACATAGGATTAATATAAACTATACTGCCTCACCAAAAATTGGTGTGGCGGCCTCTGCTGGAACCAACTTGAGCATGTTTCTATTGCAATGCATTTGATTGATAATCAATCCCAAAGAACAAGGAAGAAAAACACTAAGTGATGTTGTGGGTAGTGCAGATCCAAGATCAGACTTCACAGTTAGTGCAATCGGATTCAAGATCTACTTTGCCTGTTTTATGAGATGTTGGTTTGAAAAATGTTCGTTAAACCGAAACTGAAAAAAAAAAAAAGCATTCAAAAAAAGAAATATCTTTAAAAAAAGATAGACGATGTAAATTTTAGACCAATCACAGATTCCTATTTATTCATTTGTTATCAGTACTAAAAGGTAGGTCAAAAGCCAGCGCATTCAGCTACGCCGAAAAATATTGACTACGTTTTCGCTTAGGAAAAAAAAAAATGTTTATATAGCTTTCTTGACCATGAATTAAAAAAGAAAGAGAACGCAACATGTTTGATTTTTACCACTTTTACCATCCCAAAGATAGTCATAACCAAACAACTCCTTATGTGCTACTCTCCTACAAATCGATGGGAAGGAGGATAGACAAATACAAGTCCAATCTTTAGATTCCAAATTTATCTTGAGTGCCTTTAGTTCTGCGCCTTCGAAATCAATGAAATCGATATAACCTTAGATCTGTAGTTCAGAAACGAAGTGGTTCTAAGGCTTTTTCTTAAAGACAAAATTTTCAAACGGTATTTGAGACCTCATTTCCTTTAATGTCTATGTTGATCTTTTAAAGAAAAAATGCTTGCGCCAAGATTGAGAAACAGTTAAGTTTTTGCTAAAAGGTAAAGCTTGTTATATGAGTCATACTATGTGAAAAGGAAGCTCAATATATCTGCAAAAAGTATCGACCCAGGTCAGCCTGCGCAGACCGCGCAGGCTGACGTGGGTCGAAACGTTTTGCTATTGGTAATTTTCTTCCTTGTCAAAACACCATTTTACATCAGGATTCAGCATGTTGTTAGAAAAAATGAATTTATAGATTAGAGTGACATGCTTGGTATTGCATCTTTATAGATTAGAATGACTTGCTTGGTATTGCATCTTTATAGATTAGAATGACTTGCTTGGTATTGCATCTTTATAGATTAGAATGACTTGCTTGGTATTGCATCTTTATAGATTAGAATGACTTGCTTGGTATTGCATCTTTATAGATTAGAATGACTTGCTTGGTATTGCATCTTTATAGATTAGAATGACTTGCTTGGTATTGCATCATGGAGATGCATTAAACTCCATTTTGAAAGAGCATGACTTATTTGTATTTTCGATGTTACATTTCAACTAAAATGAAGGATTCTGTTGAAAGGATTTCTTGTGCATTAAAATCTATTTAATAAGTAATTACGAGATCAAATTTATTAAAAATAAACGATTCAATTATCATGATCATCATCACCCCCTTTCTCATCTCCTTCCTCTTCTCCTTCTACTACCACCGACTACCTAACCAGCTTCAATCACTTCTAATTACGATTTCCAAAACGACCTCAATCGTTCCTACCTACGACAATCAAAACGACTTCAATCGCTACTGCCTACGACTACCAAAACGACTTCAATTACTACTACCTACGACTATCAAAACAACTTCAATCACTACTAACTACGACCGACTACCAAAACAACTTGGTAGTCGGTCGTACTTCTTACGACTACCTAAACAACTTTAATCACTAATACGTACGACTGCCAAAGCAACTTAAATCACTACTACCTACGACCGACTACCTAAACGACTTCAATCACTACTTTTTACGACTACCCAAACAACTTTAATCACTACTTCTTACGACCACCTAAACAACTTCAATCACTACTACCTACGACTTCCAAAACGACTGCAATTCCTGCATATTAACCTGTTGTGCTTTTACCATGACTTCAACAGCTAACACTACAACAAGTTCAGCAGCATCACAACTATTATTACAAAACCATCACCACCAACACCACTGCTACTACCACAACCACCGCAACAACAAATCTGCTACTACCCTTACTACTTTTACTTATACTATTACAACTAATACTGTAACTTCTACTACAACTTCTACAACTACGTGTTTGATGCATCTTCATTAGGCATACCAGGCAAGTCACTGCACAGTATTGATCCATTTTGTCTAAGATCCGGTCATAAGGCAGAATGGAGTAACATGTAGAAAAAGTTATCGGTAGCAACAACTTTCGACTCTGGTAAGCCTGCGCGGACTGCGTCTAATAATTTCTTAGGTTGTATTGGAGCTATATTAAATTCTTCGAAAAGGTCGCTACCTAAATGTAATCTGTGCAAAATGGAGTTCAATATATCTCCGTGAAGCATTACACCAAGCATGTCATCACGTGACATTATGTCCATTATGTCTAATAACCGCCTAAATCATGAGATAGAATACTCCTTTGACATGGAGAAAATTGACCAAGAGCAAAAAGTTTCCATCCATGTCAGTCTGCGCGGACTGTGCAGGCTGACATGGATCGATACTTTTTGCAGATGAATCGACCCAAATTTTCACATAGCATTACGTTTTCAATCTCTCAGCGAAAGGTATGAAGGGTTGAAATAATCGAACTTAAGATATTAAACTTTTCAACTGTAACAGTAAGAGTTCCATGAATAAATAATGTAATATCAACTTGATGATTCTTTTTATTTTCTCAATCGAACGTTCTATTTCAAACCCATTCTTTTATAAATACGACTACTTCTACCGTGGAGAACTGACTGCTTTGAGCAAAAATTAAACATTGAAAAGAAAAACAACAGTTGCTGTTACAAGTACTAGTCATATTTTTACCCATGATGTTTTTCATATTGATGTTTTTTTTTTCAGTTTTTTACTAAATATTTGCCCTTAATGTAATCTAAAACAGTGTTAAGTTTAAACATCGGTGGTAAAGTGAGAGGTTCAACCTTATCTTGCTAAAGAAAAGAAATGAAACTTTCAATCCGATTGTAAAAAAACCTAAATTTTCCTATTTCAAAGCTATTCTTGGAGAAACGATATCGCTTTATCGGACAGTGTAGATCCAAGATTAGACTGCACATTCTGTGCAGTCTGATCTTGATCTGCGCTGTCTGCAAAAGGTCAGTGAGTCGCACTTAGTAGCCTGAGGGCTTAAATCGAACCTAAATGTGAAAACTAAACAAAAGCAACAAAAGAGGCAAAAGGATTGATCCTTGAAGTAGACTATTCCTCTCTGCAGTCTATAACACATAGAGGATAATTGTCTGTTTCGGTGTATGATCGAAATTCCTTTCATCGAGTGAAAAGCAAAGGCCATGTTTTCACTAGTGGATTCGATTTTCACGAGTTGCGAAGCCACGTGTGAAAATATGGTCTTTGGTTTTAACAAGATGAAAGAATTTCGATCATAAACGGAAACAAACAGTTATCCTTTTTTTTAAATATGCTTTTCGTTTTAATTTTTCTTTTCACGTCTAATTTTTGCTTATTGTAGAAAATATGTGCGTTTTTCAATCGAAATGTACATCTATTCAATCTAGTCAGATATGGACTAGCTGTAATAATGACGTCATGAGTGATGCTGACTACGTCACAAAACGTGACGTTCACCCAATGAAAATCCATTCATTATCTATAAATATCCGTGGTATGTCAAAAATAAAATTAAAAAAAAAAAACATTCATCGGTGAATTATAACATTCACCGGTGAATTATAAGGATATAATTCACCGTTAGATTTTAAACTACTGAAAGGCATTTATAAAAGATTTTTTTTCAGAATTTATATCTAGGCCATATTCGGTTTTTTGTTTTTGTTTTCCCATGAATAAGTCTATCTCTTGCAGATAGAGCAGCAGTGGTCCAATGCGTTTTCCCCAAAGATACAACACTTGAAAGAAAACAATAATATGTATAAGCATCCAGTTCTAGAGCTGTATTTTTGCGACAATGTCTCGCCTAACCAGGTTACTAGTCAGGCAGTTCGATATTAGAATCGAGCAATGGTCTAGCAAAATGGGGTTTAATTCATCTCAGTAAGTCGTTGCACATAGCAAGCCAAGCCAACGCATAATTATGGGTCCACAAGATCCGCTTTGACTAACATTCGCTTGCATTCCTAGGTATAATATTCCCTTGATATGCAGAAAATTTACAAACAGTAAAAAGTTCCTACTCATGTCAGCCTGCGCGGACTGCGCAGGCTGACATGGGTCGAAACGTTTTGCAGTTGCAATAAGTCCCCATTTTATAGACCATGGCGCATTTGAATTTAAATTCTTGATTAGGATTGTTCTTAATTGTTCGAATGACAGTATTCCTTAAATTATTTCCACATAGAACGAAGTCAGAAAGGGGAAACCCAACGTTGACTGTTTCAAATAAATAATACAGAGCACAATGTTTAAACTTTGGCGTCCATGTTGTATCTTTGTTTAAACAGTTGTTTATTGACATACATGTGGTCCATACAGTCATGTGCAACAGAAGCAATTTTCTATGGATGTTTAAAATGTTTCAGATTTAACGTTGTTAATCGGTGAATGTTTGTTGTTGTTGTTGTTTTTTTTTGTTTTTGTACAAGTTTTGGAGCTTATAGACAATATGCTACAATCACACTTTTTTTGATTAATTCATTTATTTTATTGTTCTTTTTTATTATTTTTTCTCCATTTCTATCTATTTATCTTGTTTGTACTCTTTTTTGTTTTAAATCGGGGCCTGTTGTTTATTGACATACATGTGGTCCATACAGTCATGTGCAACAGAAGCAATTTTCAATGGATGTTCAAACTGTTTCAGATTTACATTTGGTAATCGGTAAATTTTTTAAACAAGTTTTTGTGCTAATAAACAGTACACTAAAGTCACATCTCTTTTGATTTATTCGTTTATTTTATTGTTCGTTTTATTTTTTTGTTCTGTATTTTTATCTATTTATTTTTTTGTACTCGTTTTTTTTTTTGTAATCAGGGCCTGTATTTATCAACAATTCCTAAAAGCGTTTGTCGTATTATTCTTTAGAACTTTCTTAATTTCAAAGTAATGCAATTTCTAAATGGCAATACCAATTAGAAGTCGCGTGTGTGTCACTTTCTAAATCTTGACTTGGAACAAAATTTTAATTGCTTTAAGTAATATACAGTACTTTTAGCAATAGATTATATTATTAAGAAAAAAAAAAAAAAAAAAAATCGTGAAAATATTAGCAAAGAAAAACTAGCCAGTGTATAAATGATGTTATCACTTTAGTTCTTAAAGCGCTGTATTGGGGCAAAAAAGGTGAACAAGTTGTCTAATTGCCCTCACTAATTCTTCTTGCCGGATGGTCTTTGAAGTGCTTACAACCCCTGGTGATCTGCTTCTTTGGAGTTGCCGACATGTATCAGTTTTTATAGGTGATGCATTGTACCAATCAAGTCATCACATAACTATGGATCCATAAATCCATTTTGTGTAACAACCTGCTGAATCATGAGGTAGGCTGCTCCTTTGACAATGCAGAAAATTGACCAATAGCAAATAGTTTCGACCCAGATGAGCCTGACCTGGGTTGATACTTTTTGCAGATGCATTAAACTCCCTTTTCACGGAGCATTGCTTATAATTGGCTTGCAACAGGCGAAAAGGGGCATTCGGACATTTGCGTAAAATGTCGTCTCGGATCAGTCTGCGCAGTCCGCGCAGGCTAATCCGAGACGGCACTTTACGACTACATTAGATTTTGTTCTTCAGTAGACTTACGCAAAACAGAAAATTACATAAAAACGGAAAGTGTCGTTTCGGATTAGCCTGCGCAGTCCGCGCAGGCTGATCCGAGACGACACTTTACGCAAATGTCCGAATGCCCCTTTTCGCGGGTTGCAGGCCATATACATGTATATATAACCATCATTTACTCATTTTCCGACAAAGTATTGAAATTACATGATACTTGGAGGTTGTCAAAAACGTGACTGTTTTGGAAAATGTTAATAGTTACTTGTTCTTTTGTGGATGCATTTTCTAATGATCCGGTTACATTTTTCCATCGACTATCGAATCTTTTTGAACCACCCCTCTGAGCGGGTCGATTGCGGAGAGAAAGTAGCTATCGATCTGTAGCCCGCTACCCGTCATACCAATATTTTAAAAGCGACTGTAATCCGGAGCCAAGGATCTATTCAACAATATGTCTCATCGATTTCTTCACCAGGTAGACTCCAGGTTGCTTGGCGATCGCATATCGGTTCTTTGATACGGTCAGAACTGAGTGGTTCCAATTCAGTTAGATTTGGTATTCTTTACGTTAAGTGTGATTAAAACGGACTCGGGTAGAATTCTTGTTAATTGCGATATATTTGGTACAAGCTGAAGTCACCAAAAAGAAACTTAAAACTGTCCGGCGTTGAGTTATTGTATTTTACAGAAGGAGCTTCGCTTTGTGGTCTGTGGTGCTGTTTTTGTGAACAGCGGGCTGCTTTTTCCTGGCTATTATTTGTGGTTTAATTGAAGTTGGACCTACAGGAATAGGAACTAGACAGTTGAAATGTCAGTGGTATTAACAGCATGTCGTCATTCAAAGCAGAGGGCTATAGAGAGAGCCTTGAAGAAAAGGGCAGAAAAACAGTAAGTGGTGTTACATTATGTTTGTTTTCACCTTCATATATATCTATACAGTTTGACTTTGTTTCTAATTACCTGTATATATTGTCAGCAAAACTTATAAACCGCCACTTTCAAGCTGTAATTGCCCGTAGACCGCTCTTTTGTATCACTGTTCAGAAAAGAGGTGTTTCATTTGGTTTGAATTTTTTGCAAAATGACTGATCAGTGTAAAAACATAAATCTGCCCAAGTCTGAAAAGATTTTATCGACTTGTCTTTGTTAAAGGAGCTTATATAACATCCATTCACTTAACATTGAAAATTGAAAAATCAAATTCTTGAAAACTTCATACTCGTTTTCTCGGATTAGACTATATGTTTGTTTTGAAAATAATTTTCATGTTTTTTCTTATCGATAACAAAAATTTCAGTAATTCAAGCTTCATAGACACCACGCATGCGCAACCGATGTGTTTTTCCTCGTTTTAAAAAGACATGCCTTTTATTGGCAGAATCGATCATTGCAATACTACGGCTAACGTTAAGTTACGAGTATATCTTACAATTTGTTTCCATTTACCTGTCTATTAATTGGTCAAATATGCAGGAGAAACGAAAGTGGCGGTGAATAAGTTTTGCTGAGTGTATTTGTTTGTAATATCCATCATAATTTGAGCTATGCTCTGTGAAAAGGGGGCTTAATGCATCTCTAAAAAAGTATCGACCCAGGTCAGCCTGCACAGTCAGCGCAGTCTGACATGGGTCAAAACTTTTTGGTAGTGGTCAATTTTCTGCATGTTTGTTAAACAAAATTGATTTCATGGTTCCATTATTATATGATGACTTGCTTCGTGTAATGCTTCATGGAGATGCATTAGGCCTCCTTTTGTCAGAGCATGGCTCATATATTTGGGCCGTGCTCTGTGAAAAGGAAGCTTAATCCATCTGCGAAAAGTATCGACCCTGGTCAACCTGCGCATTCCGCGCAGGCTGACCTGGGCCGAAACTTTTCGCTATTTGTCAATTTTCTGTTTGTCAAAGGACCAATCTATCTCATGATTAAGTCGGTTGTTAAAAAAAAGTGGCTCCTATGGATCCATAATT
This sequence comes from Hippopus hippopus, assembly GCA_946811185.2. Lineage (NCBI taxonomy): Eukaryota > Metazoa > Mollusca > Bivalvia > Cardiida > Cardiidae > Hippopus > Hippopus hippopus. The sequence goes on along the minus strand of OX328110.1, from coordinate 2,178,392 downwards.
ATGTGATGATTTGAGCTAGTATCGTGTATTAGGGAGATGCATTAAGCCACCTTTTGCCAGAGATTAGCTCACTTTTTTGTCATTACCTTTATATATACTTTTTTGTCATAACCTTCATGTATGATCGGCGCTCGGACAAAAAGGGAGTTCGCTGCATTTTCCATGATGCATTAATTATCAAGCAAGTGATCACTTAACTGTGCATGCATAAAATCAACTTTGTTTATCAAACGACTGAATCTGGAAGTAGAACAGTCTTTGGACATGCAGAAGATTTACAAATGACACAAACTTTCGACCCAGGTTATCCTGTGCGGACTGCACAAGCTTACCTGGATCCATACTTTTTCGGATACACATTAAACCTCCTTTTCACAGAGCATGACTCGAATACAGTTCAAAGTAGTTAGTGACTGAGACACCTTGTTTTATTATTTTTGGCAAACAGTATCCTTAACATATCTCCAGCACCTTATTAGCAACATACAGTAAGTGTCATTTAAGAACACATTGCTAAAGCTATGTGCGTATCAAAAAATGGCTTCTTTATTATTTGCCTCATAAGTGTTTTCAATAATCTCTACCTCTTGAGACCTCTGGGACACGATAGGTAAGGCGGTTGTTTTCAGTTTTTTTTTTTATCAGAAATTCCGGGTTAGACCCCCTCTGATAACGTAGGACTTACATTGGCCAATGCCTTAAGCGCCGTGCAGTCTCGTGCTTGTAAAACGCAGGACAGGATAGACGTACCGGTACATGCATGTGTCGGGCATTCTTCCTCCTCGAAGGAAAAATCTTATACGCTAGAAAGTAAACAATGATTAGCCCAAATACTTGCTTCATTGTTAATGAGGGACAAATATCTAAAAGGTGGGTCAAGGCAGATAATATTATGTAACTTTAACAACAAGATTTGACCCTTTACCACAAAGTAAAAACTAACTAAATTGAAAGCCTTTGAAAAGAACAATTCAGATATTTCTCAAACGATAGTATGTGGCTTCGAAAAAATTGGAAAAGATTGTGGGGAAAAAGGAGAAAATGCTGCTTAGCGCTTAGCAGCATTTTCTCCTTTTCCTACAATGTTTTCAAAATGCCTTCTTCCTCTGGATCGTTAAAAGTAGGGACTGTGTGGTACAAGGGTTAACTCTGAAGCTATCAAACTAAACGTGTTTAATCTTGATTCGACTTATCTACAGTTGGTCCTTTGGATCGATAGCATACTGAGCAGGGTGAGCTGGGTCGATAAGTTTTGCAGATACTTCAAAGACCTTTTTGCCAGAACATGACCCAATATTTCACTTTAGCCCCCATAAACGCCATAAATGAAAACATGCTTTATGAGGACGACATAGGTACAGATCAGACAACACCGCACATGCAGTCTGATATTGATCTACACCATAATACTGTTGGCTGTAAGATAAAGAAGATTTTATGGATACAAAATTATATGATGGCTTCCTTGGTAGAATACATCACGGAGATGCATTCAACCCCCTCTTACCGGAGCGCGTTTCATTCGTCTTTTGTTCCTGATTTTGGAAAACAATCTTACTTGTCTTAAGGTAGTAGACCTCTGATGGAAAACAGCTATTTCCACTATAATAGTTTCCTACAAAATTTGCTATGATTAAAAATGAGTATTATTGTACTACTTTAACCGAGCCACTTTTCCCTTTTTTTCCTTCTTAGAATTATCATTTATAAATCTAAAACCACTATGTTCTCATTAAAAAGGGAGATAATAATTACCTCCCTTTTCAGGAAACTAAAAAAAAAAAAATATCAACAAATAATTTTAAGATAGACACCAAAGTAATTTCTGGTAGGTTAAAAATTTGCAAAAGTATTGTATCAGTATAAATCCTTATTTATCAACTAACAAGAAATTTTATTCCATGTTGCACTAGAAGCCTTAGGGGTCTACTACCTTAAGCTTTAGGTGTTAAAAAAAATTATTTCATGCTTTTGGGTAGTTCATCGGGAAATAATGGTGGATTTTATGGTTTGATAATCCATGATTACGACCAGTGAAATATACCGTAAATGTTTCCGTAACTCTTCAATTGCAGGCGGAAACAGTAGTTCCCGCGCACTAGTTACCTATGTAAACAGCGCGTGCCATTCAACCAGATGGAAATATGACGTAATTTACGCCCATTTACCCATTTTCCTGCGCTTTACGTAGTATTTTAATTCGTTGTTATGTGGGAGGGGTACACAGCGGGGGGATTACCGAAAACAACTGTCCTGGGTTTTGATGAAAGTCCCAACAAATAAGGGGTTAGAAGCATGCAATGAAAAGAATATTTCTTTTCTTCAGTGATATCCTCTATATGTAAATAGGTCGAAATTTTCACTGGTAATGGCCATTTAACCATTTACTACACAGTTCCGAGTTTTCACGACCCTGAAAAAGAGGCCTTTTCAAATCAATTTGGGAAAAGGAAAATATGTTTCCTACGCTATCAAAGACAAGCTCAATCATTTGAGCAACATTTAACCCTTTCCCAAACAACAAATTTAAGACGCTTTCAATTTCAAAACATCTGCAGACGACAAATTCAGAATTGACAGAACTGAGCTTAAGCTTTCTGATAGGGTAGAAAACATTGTGGAAAAAGGAGAAAATGCTTGTTAACCAGCATTTTCTCCTTTTTTTCTCATAATGTTTTCAAAAGTCTTCTTTCCTAGGGTCGTGAAAACCAGGGATTGAGCTTAAGCTCTCTGATAGGGTAGAAAACATTGTGGAAGAAGGAAAACCAGGGATTGTTTGGTAAAGGGTGAAACTATCGTCTGCAAAATAGTGCTTTCAATTCGGACAAGTCTACATGTTTGTCGTTTGGTAAAGAGTTAAATTTTTTAGCGCCAAACATGTAAACTCGAATTCTTTCGACGGTTGAAATACCATTCCAGTGGACGTCAGAAAGATTTTTATCGTATAGGCTTGCCTAAAAAAGCGGACGGTATAGATTCAAGATCAGACTGCACATTCTGTGCAGTCTGATCTTGATCTATGCCGTCCGCAATAGCCCGTGTTTTCACTTATGGCACTGAAAGGGTTTCAAGACAATTTTTCAAAGGAACGGCTTGTTCTACTTGAACCTGAATTAAGTACAAACACAGGTATATTAGAATATCAATCAGAAGCCGTGTAGGTCTTTTATTAGCTTAACTGTTTTCAAAGAAACGTCGAGGAATTGTCAAAGCCCTGGCTTCGTCCATAGGGGTCCGTAGTTTGACTCCTGTCACCCATAGACTAAAACAAGGGATTTAACTGTATGCAGCCCGTTACTCGCCCCCGGTTACAAAAAAAGAACGTATCTTTTCTACCCCATCAGTTATTCTCCTAATTTTTTCTACAGCTGAGAGCTAAAACATTTTTCTACCAGAAAAACACAACTGTTTGTCAGTGGCAGGTAACCATCAACATATTTTTGACACAGTTATGCCCCTTTTCGACTCGAAATTTGTGGTGCAAGTTTGACATTTTATAATATCTCTGTCATCAACGAAGATCTTTACTTTAAATGCGGACAAGTCGTTAATTAACAAAAGGGGAACCTTTACAACAAGGGCAGGTAACCATCAAATATGTTTGACACAGTTATGTTCCTTTTTTCGACTTGGAATTTGTCGTGCAAAAAAAAAAATGATATTTCATAATACATATCTCGTTACTGAAGATATTTACTTCAAACTTGGACTAGTTGTTAACTACCAAAATGGGAACCTTTTCAACAGGGGCAGATAAACATCAAAATACTTTTTACAAAGTTATGTCCCTTTGTCGACTTAGAACTTTTATTGAAAATCAATCTATTTCTAAAAGCAACTACAGGCGAGCATTCTTGACTAAGATTTTTTTCAGATATTAACTGTCAAACTTGGTGATTGTGATAAAGCTGCGAATTTTATCATCTTTAGATTCATAACAAAATCATTATATGCAAGTTTCCTTGGAACTATTTTTCCTCCGTAATATGCCTGTCAAAGAAGCGAATAGGCTTCAAAAGAATTTCAGTTGGCATGTACATGTAGGCATATGTTTTAATTCTTGATATATAGTAATGTAATGAAAAGAATCTGACATTCCTTAGCCAAAGGCTCGCTAAGTAACATTTTTCCCCAAGACTTATTTAATGAAATTTGAAATTTATCTCAAGTGCCAAATCGTTTTAGATCCTATATATAATTACGATCCTTGCACAGGCAAAAGGGCCGAGCCCCGGTAGCTCAGTCGGTAGCGTGCAGGACTTGAGAACACGAGGTCCAGGGTTCGATCCCTGGCTACGACCCCTTGCTCGGCCAATTTCCTTCCGAGGATTGATGATAGTCACTGCGACAGGATTCATTCCTCTCCCACCGCTGACCATTGTTTCGACGATGATTATGTGGGAAAGCAGCCAGTAGCTTGGAAAGAAAATTGTGCGAAGTACTGGTAAAAGAGACTCCAGGAACGCACGGATAGGTGCACTGGCCGCCGCGATATAACTGAAATAATGTTGAAAACGGCGTTAAACACCATACAATCAATCACAAAAAGGGGTTCAATGCAACTCTGTAATGCATTTTACAAAGCAAGTTATCATTTTGTCTAACAAACTACTAAATCATAAGGTAGACTGGTCCTTTATATGCAAAAAATTGACAGATAGCAAAACGTATCGATCCAGGTCAGCCTGGGCGGACCGCGCAGGCTGATCTGGGTCCAAACTTTTTTGCAGATGCATTAAGCGCCTTTTTCACAGAATATGACTCATATCATACTGATTCCTCTATTGTGAATCGTATCAGTGTTTCACGTGTTTGCAGGTATCCCTCGCAAATAGTAGAACACTCTTTCAAAGATAAATAGAATAGAATCATTTGTGGCATTTAGCACGTGCCCTCCGCCTTTGATCATATAAAAAAGTTATATTCATAGTACAATAACACGACTGACATTTGCTGCAAGTTGACTTGAATCCAGAAATTTTCCAATAAAACTTTTATTAAAAGACGAAAGTCGACTGAAAGGGGTTTTTTCCTCTCTCTTTCTCTTTTAACCAATATTTCAAGACAGCTTATTACGTTATAAGACAGAAATAATTGAAACTTTTTAACCCGTGACATTTGCATGTAAATGCTTTATATGGCATTATGAGATATTCGTTTGATCTTTTATCATATAGCCTCCCCTGTTTTCAGTGTAATATAGTCATTACTAACTTTCTTATCTTACACAGGTTTGAGGTAAGACCATGTGATGTCATATATAGGATCATTGTTTAACGCCATTTGTTCAAGCAAATACAAAAAAAGTATTTCTGTACGCTTTTCCAAAACACGTCACACACAAATTTCCCGATGAATGCTACAATCAAAACCGATGATCGTCGTAAAGCTTGGCGTTTTGTTTTTATCTTATTTTTTATTAATGAGTTATCAGGTTTTTTTGGAAATATTTGTTCAGAACGAGCTCTTATGTCAGAGTTATAAGTAGATTTCATCCATATATATGTAGCTTTTGAATCTAGATCTAATCAATAGTGATTTAAAAAGTGACTTGTGATAAAAAACAACAAAAAAAATAAACATGACATTCTTTGGCTATTGTTAATCTCGTCAAGAAAAAAAAATTATCTAAAGCTCGCAAAGGCCCGTTAGTGGCCAAAATAAAGAATTCAGGGTGTCAAACAGGATGTAAATTTAATTCATTACTATTTAAAAAATGAAGTATTTTCATTTATGTAACAATGTATTACATTGCATTTTGTTAAAGTTCAAGTAGATCTACAGACAGAAAGGCACGAATATAAGTTCCAAGTTGGCATTTGAGATAAAATTTTACTTAACATGTCTAGAAAAATGTTATTAAGTGAGCCTCTGTCATTTTTTAAACAAATGTAATGAAATTTGCCTCAAAAGCAAAAGTCAGATTCTCTTTATAACACAACGATATTTCACAAATAGATCAGAAGATGAAAAACCATTATGCACATTTAGTAGTTTTCATAAAAATAACACATTCACCTCTCTGAAATACGTACAAAATGACGTCACAAAATTCTTATGTCAAACGTGTATGAGATAAAAAAAAAAATCGTAATGGGTATATTACACTGAAAACAAGGGAGATTATGTGATAAAAATAAATCTTAAAGCCAGAATTAAAGTTGTCAACTGTAACTCTTGTGTTTTAAATGGAATTTTTCTGCCAGCGACTGGAACCGACACTGCTTTGACCGGCATTTGTAATTGCCGTCAGATTACTTTTAGCAACCTTTTTCAAGTGGCAAGTACGTAAATTGTTGAGAAATATCGAAATTGGAATAGAAAACATAGTATACTATTGATGAAATTCTGGGATATCTAAATTAGAAAGAACTACCAGTTTGCTCACGCTAGTCCAAATGAAAACTTTACTTATGGAACATAAGAACACATGTCTAAATACATTTGCTCGACCTGCAGAGATAGTGTAAATATGCAGTTTTAACCTAGCTCTTATTTCTTAATGCAGCGCTTATATTCTACAAAAACATCATAAAGCAACATACATGTAAGATGGTTAAACAAATGCTTACATTATGCTCTGTGAAAAGGGGTTTTAATGCTTCCGCAAAAATTATTGACTCATGTCAGCCTTTGCAGGGCGCTAAGGGTCCGCACAAACTGACCTACGTCGAAACTTTTTGCTATTTACAAGATTTCTGCATGTTAAAGGACCAGTCTACATCACGATTCAGTCGGTTGTTTGACAAAATGGATTTTGCTGGATTTCACTTCAATGGATTATCATAATTATAATTGGCTTGCAACAGGCGAAAAGGGGCATTCGGACATTTGCGTAAAGTGTCGTCTCGGATCAGCCTGCGCCTATTGCTTTCAGTCTTTCATTAGCGATTTCTTACAATTTTGTTTCCTGTCTTGTTTTTTGAACGATCATCTTATAGCCACTGTCATCTTACTTCCGTTTTATCATGCTTCTCCTTTCTTTTCCTCCAGAAGAAAACGGTTACAAAGACGGACGACTGCTTACTTAGATTACGTAGAGTAAGTAGAACAACTCAATGTGCGTCATCTGGTCAAAGGTCATTTGGCATGTCACGTGGTCCCTTGTGAGGTCAACACCGTTGCATGATATGCTTGTATCATATATATATATTCACAGTACATGCTTGCCTTCGTGAATGCAGATGTGTTGCGCTTATTCATCGTAAAATTGTTGTTAAGTTGTTCCTTGAGAACTCAAAGTAAAATGACCATTCTGTGTAATTTATCTTGCAACCAGCTACGACACCGATGGATCTACGAGGGCTGACCTATAGTTTGTGAGCCTTGTATTGAGTTAAGCAGAAAGGTTCGTTTTCAGCCCTTCTACTCCCTGACTATTTACGGTTTTGTACCCGAAGTCTGGTGTCATTAGGTCAGGTTATGTCAAAGAGGTAGCACTCTTAATTAAACAAGGCAAGTGACTTTTGCAAAATGCTCAAAATCGCTGAAAGAGCAAGTCTGTCATTGTAATTGCTGCTATTAACGATTGTGGTTTTGAATTCAATCGCCTGATCTCGCTCTATAAGACTTTCATGTATTTCCAATATTGAAAAATTGCCACTTCCGGTACCCACTTTCTGTCAGCTAATTACGTCATACAAGCAGTGGAGGTCTTCTAAACGGTCAAGAAAAGAACTTTTTTTAATTAAGAAAGTGACATTGAGGCCTTAGCCTTAAACATCACTGACAAATTTTAAAGTGTATAAATAATAAAGGGGATCAGGCTGAAAAATGATGTAATATGTCTGCCAAAAGTCGAATTTTACATATGATGCTCAGAACTTATCAGTCAGCCCTCGTATACAATAATATTGTATACGAGGGCTGACTGATAAGTTCAACACGCGAAAAGGGGCATTTGGACATTTGCGTAAAGTGTCGTCTCGGATCAGCCTGCGCAGTCCGCGCAGGTTAATCTGAAATGGCACTTTACGACTACATTAGATTTTGTGCTACAGTAGACTTGCGAAAAACAGAAAATGACATAAAAACGGAAAGTGCCGTCTCGGATTAGCCTGCGCGGACTGCGCAGGCTTGATCCGAGACGACACTTTACGCAAATGTCCGAATGCCCCTTTTCGCGTGTTGCAAACCATATGAGTGCAGTTTCCAGCTTGTTTTTGCACATAATGCCTTAGCTAGGAGGACCGTGAAGATTGTTTTGTGCAGTCCGGCCTAGCCAACACAGGCTGCACAGACAAATACATGTATAGTAGGGAAATGTGCTTTGATGGTTACAACTAATAATGTTTCAGAGGGTGATTTTTTTTTTTTGAATACTATATGAGTATCGTGGCATTATGCACGCAGTTCCTTACATCATCAAACCATATTTAGGACTGTGTCTTATTTCATGCTTTTCGGTAGTTTATCGAGAAATAACAGTTGAATATTGTTCGATATTTCATGGTTACGACCAATGAAAAATACTTATGTTATTTTCTAACTCTTCAACTGAAGGTGGAAACAGTAGTTCCCGTGCACTAGTTACCTTGGTAAACAGCACGTGTCATTCAACCAGATGGAAATATGACGTATTTTATCCTAAACTTCTCACGCTTTACATAATATCGTAATGTGTTGTAATGCCAAGGGTATACATCACGGGGAATTAATGAAAACAACCTTACTGGATTTTGATGTAACTCTCCCCAAAAAGGGGTTAGAAGCATGAAATAAATGGTATATTTGTTTTTTAGGTGAAAGATCGAAATTTATTTCAATTCGTGAACATCATCGGTAATATTTTCACTGGTGGCTGCGCCAATCTTAAAAATATTACCGATGATGTTCACTCGATGAAATAAATTTTGATATTTCACCGAAAAAAAACCAAATATTCTCTATGTATCCATCAAGTCGGGTTTTATCTGTGTGTGATGTATATATTCTAACTGGAAAATAGGAGCCTATATATTAGCCATACTTTGTGAAAAGGGGGTTTAATGCATCTGTAAAAGTATTGACCCAGGTCAGCCTGCGCAGTTCTCGCAGGCTGACATTTGTCGAAACTTTTTGCTGTCCGTCCCGTAACCTGTTACCTTCAAAGCCATCCAAGTTTTTAAGGTGCCCCCAAAAAAGAAAACACTGCGTCATATTTTCGAATGTCATTACCGGATCACCAATCGAAGGCGTGCGCACAGTACGCACTGCACCGAGCGCTTGCTCACGATAAATTCTGACAAAGCATATTAGCCATGCTCTGTGATAAGGGGGCTTAATGCATCTGTAAAAAGTATCAACCCAGGTCAGCCTGTGCAGTCTGCAAAATGGATTTCATAGATCCCTAATTGAGTGATGTCTTGTTAGGTGCAATGCATTACGGAGATGCATGAAGCCCCCTTTTGGCCAGAGCATGGCTCGTGTTTTTTTTTTTGTGTGTGTGTGTGTAGATGAACGACCTGGCTTTTGACCTACTTCTATATGGCTTGCAACACGGGAAAAGGGGCATTCGGACATTTGCGTATAGTGTCGTCTCGGATCAGCCTGCGCAGTCCGCGCAGGCTAATCCGAGACGGCACTTTACGATTACATTAGATTTTGTCCTACAGTAAACTTGCGTGAAACAGAAATTTACATAAAAACGGAAAGTGTCGTTTTGGATTAGCCTGCGCGGACTGCGCAGGCTGATCCGACATGACACTTTACGCAAATGTCCGAATGCCCCTTTTCACGTGTTACAGACCATATGTATTAAAACCAAATGAATCGATGGTTGTTTCCGATTGGTCAAAATGTGCAACTGTTTTTTTTTTTAGCGGAACTCTGCTGGCTTATTTGCCCGCACATTTATGACACTAATGTACCGGTACAAGCTTTGGTGTCCACTTGAGGGTGTGGGTAGAGGCCCACATCTAAACGACGTGACATCTAAAATTATTAGTAGTCTTTCGGAAGAAACGTTAAAGCGAGGTCCCGTGAGACGGTGCTATACAATGAGCAGGTCAAAGAACCAGGTGTAACTTTGGATGGGTTTCATCCTGTATCTTGCACTATATGTACTCCGTAAGATCACCAACAGCGTTCAGTACGCGTCGCCCTTATGAGCAGCCGGTGGCAACTATAGAAGGAAAATTCAATAAATCGACAAGTTTTTGTTACCAGCAATCGATATCTTAGGAACTTTATACGGTCCAGTTAAAATCTCTATTTTTCAATAAAATTCACAATGTGGAAAACGATGTAGTTGTTGTCGATGTTTTCGTTTTTACTATTTTCCATTATATTGAGCAAAAAAAAAACAAAAACAAAAACAATTAAGTATTCATTTTCTAGTTCCTGTTACGCCGACTATATTTCTCAAAAATATATTTATGTTTTAAGTAGATTGATATTTTCTGTTTCATGCAAAAGTTGACCCAATGCATAATTCATATCGGAAAGCATGGTTACATATATATAATGTATTGATCTGCAACCAGTAAACTAGAAAACAGCTCTATAAATTTTTCGATGTAGCAGAATGCGCTTGCTTTTGACCTACTGCTTGATACTGATAAAGAATGAAAAGAAGGTAATTTGCCATTGGTCAAAAATTTGTGCATGTTTATAAGGCGGGCCTAAGCTGCCATATTTGAAACCACTATTTACACCGCTAATCGATACCACGAGGCCTTGATTCATACAAGAGTAAATTAATGTAGTAGAAAATGATATTATGCGGAGTACTGGTAAAAAGAAACTGCAGGAAAGCACAGATAGGTGCACTGGCCGCCGGGATATAACTGAAATAATGTTGAAACGGCGTTAAACACCATACAATCAGTGAACATGTAACACTGGATGTAGAAATTATATGTCATAAGCCACTTATTCTCCACCAAAACTTTTTTATATAATGATCAAAAAAGGGGTGATTTAATCCTCCCCCCCCCCCATAAATTTTTCTAGGTATCATACCCTACAGTTCCAGGTTACAAAATAAAAGACTATGGCATTTTTTTCCGCAATGTTTTCTATCATTTTAAAGACAGTTTCCATCCTTTAGCCAAATCTAATCTGTTGTCAGCAAATAATTTCAATTTGGACAAGTCTAAAATCATTTGTCGTTAAGTTACGAAATAAACCGGAAATGCAATTTTCTTTGTAACTATTGAAATATTGTGGTCACGCATCAGCGAAACTTCGAGCAATAAAGTCAACAAAGGACACATTAAATTGCTTGTGGCACGGTGTTTCCCTCGTCTCAATGTTTCGCTATTAAATATTTATGACATCTTTAATTCAAAACGAACGGTTCATTCAACTTTTCATAAGGTTCGTCTCACATGATAGCTGATTTTACAGATATCCATTTTTCTTTTCGCTTTGTAAAAATCGATTGAAAAGATATTATGAAATTCTAATAATCATTCAGCTGATTTAAAATGTTTAGCCCCATACTATAAGAGTACAGTTATGTACTTATGTAAGTTTTACTTTGGCAGCCAAACACGAATAAGCAAATAGGTTTCAAATTCGAAAATTCAAATGACTTTCTTCATCAACTCTATAACCAAACGGCAAAATTTTAGGCTTGTCCAAATTGAACAGTCCGCGCAGGCTGACCTGGGTCGAGGGTTTTTGCTATTTGTAAATTTTTTGTTTGCCAAAGAACACTATGCCACACGATTCAGCTGGTTGTTAGACAAAATGGATTTTATAGATCCGTTACACACAAAGATACATTATTAGTTGTACGGTCAGGTGGCAGGGGACTTGGGAACTTGTTCACGGCTGTGGAGAATAATGTCGCCCCGAGCCGAAGGCGACATTATTCGCCACAGCCGTGAACAAGTTTCCAAGTCCCCTGCCACCTGACCGTACAACGAATTTATTATACTGCAAAGTTTTACCATTCCAACGTGTGTTAAGCGAAATTTACCTTTTTTTTTTTTTGGTTTCAAAAATTGAGTACGCTGACGAAGTAGAATTTCCCTTCTGAGTGCCCCAATTCAATGAAAAATGACGTCACTGGGAACTGACGTCACTGAAACCTTGGAAAGACGTGCAGTTTGGTGCATAATCTTGATGTTAATCTTGATCGACGCCGCCATTTTGGATGTCATGTTGACGGGGCTCCCGAAAGGGAAACTGCTTTTACGTTGGTTTTGCCAGTGTACACGATATATATGTTCGGGGCATATTATCCAATCAGATCTCGAGAAATTTCTTTGCAGTATCAAAAATAAACCCAGTTTTCTCATTGCATGGCTTATATAAATTGTAATATGTCAGTAATTCCAAAGAAGCAGATCACCTCGGGTTTTAGCAAATCAAGAACTTTAAAACGACAAGAAGAATTAGCGAGGGCAGTTAGACTTCTTCTTTTGACAGGCCTTGGCTCAATTATTATCAGGCCTTGGCTCAATTATTATTTTGCAATTTGTTCGTCAAGTGGTTTTGCAATTTTAACGTCCGGTGACTGCGCATGAGGAATGCAGTTGAATGTATTGAATGTAGTCCAATTACAAACACAGCTTGACTTGACGAGGACTGTCGATCAAACTATCATCAAAATCGTCGAGTGATGATGATATATTGATTAATTATCTTTTTTTCTGTAAGAGTATTCTGTGAAAAAACATCCCTGTCTTTTCTTTCAAAAAAGTTTACCTGGAATGGGAGAAAAAAAGTGAAATTCAAATTATCTCCCTTGTTAGATAAAAACCAAGGTTACCAAATTGCAACTGGGTCCTTTTATTTGATTTCCTTTGTTTTTATCCTTGCTTTACCTGGAGATGTTTCGATCATTATAATTTGACTTATGATGTATATCTAAAGTCTTCATAATATTTTCAAATCGAATTTCACACACTATTACCATCGAAATGCATTAAGCAGATCAAATTTGTGATTTGATAAATTTTGAAGGCGATATTTAAACCTGAACATTCCTAAATGGTGCAAAGTACTGTATATCAAGGATAAAAACCAAGTAATACCTTATTCAGAACCTAGTAAGCAGCGGAGAGCTATCAAGGGAACTAACTGTCTTTTTTCTTCTATTGGGTTTTGATGTAAGAACGATAGATAAAGCTCGATAGAAGATGCTTAATTTAGTAAATCATATGATTCCATAGTCTGAGGCTTTTGGCAAGGCTGATTCGATGGAAATTGTGTTAATCGGCAAACATTGACACAAATCTTTACAAAACTTTTTATTATACTGCAAAGATATTTCTCTCGATCTGATTGGATAATATGCCCACAAAATATATTCCTGTACACTAGCAAAATCCACGTTAAAACAGTTTCCTTTTCGGAAGCCCCGTATACATAACTACACTTTCGACACAACATCTAAAATGGCGGCGTCGATCGGTACGAGCCGCCCACAAAGCAAACATACTGAGGAGCCTGCACCATATTATCACTAGTTCGTTCCCCTTGATAATTGTCATTTAAGTGGAAAGAATGGATTGCTTTTGAAAATAAAGGAATATAGTTACATATATTATCGCTTGTTGTCATTCTGAAACAAATACACGGTTTTAAATGAGCCATTCCTTCGTCGAGAAAGAAAATTGTGAAGTGTCGAAACTCGTACAATAAAACGTCAAAAGGGTAACCTAATGGTCGTTCGATGCAACCAATGGTCGTTCACTTTTGCTAACAAATCATTAAGATGCATTGTTACTTACCTTGAACTTGTTTAATTAAGGCGTGAAATACGTTGCAATATTGTATCTGGTAACATATCTCTTCCATATTAAAAATTTATATTCTATATTAAGATATTTATTACTTATAAAACTTATTATTTATTACTTTTGGGAACCCCGTATACATGACTACACTTTCAACACAACATCCCAAATGGCGGCGTCGATCAAGATTAACATCAAGATTATGCACCAAACTGCACGTTTTACCAAGGTTTCAGTGACGTCAGTTCCCAGTGACGTCAGTTTTCATTGAATTGGGGCACTCAGAAGGGAAATTCTACTTCGTCAGCGTACTCAATTTTTGAAACCAAAAAACAGGTAAAATTTGCTTAACACACGTTGGAATGGTAAAACTTTGCAGTATAATAAATTCGTTGTACGGTCAGGTGGCAAGGGACTTGGAAACTTGTTCACGGCTGTGGCGAATCATGTCGCCACCTCGCCTTCGGCTCGGGGCGACATGATTCACCACAGCCGTGAACAAGTTTCCAATTCCCCTGCCATCTGACCGTACAACTAATAATGTACACTTAAAGATTTTAGCACAAACTGCTTTTTTAAGCCTTCACCACACAATCCCGAGTTTGAATGACCCGAAGGAACAAAGCTTTTGAAAACATTGTCCGAAAAGGAAAAATGCTGGTAACCTTAAGTTTCGCCATTTCCCACAATGTTTTTTGCCCTCTCACAGACAAATCCCATAATCATAATTTGATTTTGATCTAATGGGTCGTCAGCAAATCCTTTCAATATGGACAAGCCTAAAATTTTGACGTTTGGTAAAGATTTAAAAGAAAGAAAAAAGTGAAGACAAAGCGGAAAACAATTGATGATTGAAGATTTCTCACTGCTGGAAATAATAATGATCGGAGACTGATAACCAATTGTAAACAATTAAATCATCGACATCTTTTTTATGATGTCTAAATTTAGGAAACGGTTTCATTGTCCGAAAAGTTCAAGTGGTAGAACATAGGACTCGTAAGTTTACGTCAAGACTTGGACCACCTGAGGGTGTGGGTTTTAGCCCCATGCATGGCTATCTTAAATACCTTATAGTCTTTCGGATGGGAAGTAAAACCTTGGCCCCGTGTGACAATATTATACACCGAGCACGTTAAAGAACCAGGTGTAACTTAGGATGGGTTTCGTTCTGTATCTTGCACTATCCTCCATAACACAACTAACCGCCGTTTGGGGCCGATGGCGACGAAAAATGAAAGCAAAATCAATGAATCAGTCGTCTCTGTAGCAAGCGATTGATTTATTCTCGGACCGATATTATTTAGTTATTTTTATTTATCTTTTTAATAATAGTAAAAAAAAAAAAAAAAACATTGTAGAGAACCTTCAAATTTAACAAAACTGGAGATTAGAAGTCTTGATTGGATAAAAATTTTGGGTCTTTATTTCTTCTTGTTCTCATTTAAGGTCCGCTAAACCAAAGAATCCCTCCTGAATTTCCTTAAAGATGCAATAAATATGGAATATATAATAATTACAATAAATTTCTGTAGAAAGTTAAAGGTATTAATAAAAGGAATATTTTGTTGTAGTAACTGTCCTTGTGCATGTATTTGTTTCGGGCAGCGTGAGAAAATTTGATATCTCGCGAAACTGAAGACCGAAAAAGATGTCATTTTTTTACGCAGGGAGAAACAATATAAACACTAGGAAAGTTACTGCTACAAAATTTTCCTTTTATTTTAAATCTTAAACTTTCAAGAAAATATTGTAATTGTAATCTTTTTTCGAAAACATAAAAAGCATTAAACAAATACTATTTAAGTGGGTAGTAACTTTGTTTAAAAAATATGAATGGCGGATGAATACATATTGTAACTCTTTGACTAATCAAAATGCAAACCAATATGAACGTATTCCGCGTATGGGCTAAATCATTGTGTCATATTCGGAACTGTATTTGACACTGTGTAGATATGGATTTTTTTTCCTTGTGTGTGATTCTATACACATGTGATGCATATATTTAAGTCAGAAATTTTATAAGTGAATAATAGATTGAATAAAGATCGAAATTTTGGTGCGTGTAAAAAAAAGATCTTCCCAAAACTGAAGGCTTTTTGACGTTAAAAAAATCGGAAAAGGTCAGGCCCCCAAAAACAAAAAGCTATTAAAATTGTAATTCCAAACCACGACTTTGCAAAAGGTGAACACGACTTGATAATTTTGGTATATCGATCAATTTTTAGCACTTTACCATAATTTAATTGCATGATTGCAAGAAATCAGTACGATTTCGTCATTTCTGATGTAATAAAAATAGACCGAGTTACCAACTGGAAAACGACCATCCCGTTATTCAAACGCTAACAATTGCATCTTTTTGCTGAATGTAGGCGTGCAGCTTCATTGCATCCGCAAAGAAAAGATAGATATATGTATTTATCGGTGTATAGCAATAAATATACAGCTTTAAAACTAAATAGTCCCCCCCCCCCCTCAATCAGTAGGCCTATTTAGATTGTACCAAAAGAATCCAATAAAAGCACCACAATATGAAATGTTTGCATGTTATAATACTAAAATCT
The DNA here is from genome assembly GCA_946811185.2 of Hippopus hippopus. Classification (NCBI taxonomy): domain Eukaryota; kingdom Metazoa; phylum Mollusca; class Bivalvia; order Cardiida; family Cardiidae; genus Hippopus; species Hippopus hippopus. The sequence continues at coordinate 2,162,152 of OX328110.1, read as the reverse complement.
TGAAAAACACTGTATGGTTTATAATCCTAAGGCTGCTAACCGTGACCAAATTCACTTTTGGGGATTGTGTAGATTCAAGATCAGGTACAGTGCTGTCTGGTCTTGCTTTACACTGTCCTTTATTCTGTATAAAATGGTTTTCTTTTCCTTCAAAAAGAATTTTAAAAGAACAAAGTTTTATCCCTTCTATAGGCTGTAAAGTTTTTATTTTTTATCTTTTTTTGTTCTTGTTGTTTAAAGCTTTCTTTCATGTGACGATCATGAATGCACTGTATATTGATTGCACGTGACAACGAAAAATAACTACTGCACGATTAATTGATTAGGAATGACAGTGCAGAAAAGATACCTCCGGCAGTCTATCCCGCGCCATTTATACATCTCTATATATAAAATGTCGCCTCATGTTGATCAAGTATCGAACTCTTTTTCCATTCTTTAGAATTATTTTCTTCTGCCAGCGATTAGAACTTTGACAGACTGTGCCATAACACATTGTCAAACTCATTGTAATATCCACACTTTTAAATGGTATGAAGTGTGAAATTTTACTTCTTAGTTAATTGGATATTCATGCAGTAACACCTATATGATATTTATGTTTGCTATACCACGGATATTTATAGAACAGCACATAGAACCGGAACTATTTCCGCTAATTGGCTTATACTGCTAAATTCATGCTTGTCGTTCTTGGAAATAATAACCACCAACATATCAGACGTTAAAAGGACAAATAATAAAATACGTGCAAGGCTCGACAATTATCAATTCTCCCAACCTTACACTACCTACGTATTATATAATTGAGCCATGCTCTGTAGAAAGAAGGATTTATGTAACTGCAAAAAAATATCGACCAATTTCAGCCTGCGAAGTCAGCGCAGGCTGACATGAATCGAAACGTTTCGCTATTTGTAGATTTTCAACATTTCCAAGGACCAGTCTACCTTCATATCTAGTCAGTTGTCGGACTAAATGAATTTTTATGGATCCCTAATTGTCTGTTGTCTTGCTTAGTATAATGGATTACAGATCTGCATTGAGCCCGCTTTTGAAAGAGCTTGGCTTTATGCATTCTGATAACTGATTTTTTTTACCGATTGTGGACCTTAAACCTACGGAATACCATTAGGGCCATCGCCTATGAATTGTTGATTTTAAACGCGATGCTAGTACGACGGTGATAACACGAAATCACGATACTACGATGGTGATAACGCGATAGTACGATGATGATAGTGCGATATCATATCGTGTTTACATCATCGTACTATCGCTTTATCGTCATCGTACTATCGCATTATCATCATCGTACTATGGCGTTATCACCATCGCACTATCGCGTTAACATCATCGTACTGTCGCGTTATCGTCATCGTACTATCGCGTTATCACCATCGTACTATCGAGCATCGCGTTTAAAAATCAACAAATTTATAGGCGATGCCCCAAACGGTATTCTATCATCATCGTACTATCGCGTTATCGTCATCGTACTATCGCGTTATCACCATCGTACTATCGAGCATCGCGTTTAAAATCAACAAATTCATAGGCGATGGCCCTAACGGTATTCCGTACAAACCCGGAGTGGTTTGGTAAAGAGTTGACATGTTAGGATATATTCCAAGTACATCCTGTTATGTAGACACATAATTCATCCGTGGCAGTTTCTTGCGATGCTAGTGTCAACGGACAGTCGATCATCCATGTTATTTCTGTTCTGTTGGGGAAAAAAGGGAAATAATTGACACGCAGAATTTGATAAAGACAGAAATATCAGTAAAATTGCGTGACGAGTAATCCTAATTGATATGTTTACCAAAACAGTTCCGGGATTTTTGACATCTTGAGACCTCTGAAGGAAAACGAATAAATGTTTGAAACCAGTTTTTTTTTTTTTTTTTGTTTTCGGGAAGAGGGGAGCAACAATTTCTACCTTTTCCAACACGATTTCAAGCAGTGTGGCCAAAATTGATTCGTACTTAGCAAATTCTTAAAAATGACAAGTGAAAAATATCGTTTTGTAAAGAGTAAATTCTTTGCCACATGATTCCGAGTTTTAGCGACCGTCAGTAAGAAGGCTTATGAAAAAATTGTGCAAATAAAAAAGGAAAAAATGCTGGCTACCAGCATTTTCTCCTTTTTTTGCACAGTGGTTTCTACTCATGCACAGTTAAATTTTAATTTTTGAGTCACATCTATGTTGTTGACAGCAAAATACTTTCAATTTGGACAAGTCTAAAAGGTAGTAAAAAGTTTTAACTCGGTAAAGAGTTAAAATTCGATGTACCAATATGACGATTGTTATTAGAAATTACTGATACGGTGAACAATGGACGAGATTTAGAGAGGCCGCAAATAGACTGTGAGTGACGTCATACGGTTATAATAGACTGGTTTGACGTATCAGAGACAGATTCTTATCAGTAGCTAAACAAACAACTTTCCCGTGCGTGAAATCGTGTCTTTTATTCTATAATTTTAGTTTTTTCCTTATTATTTTCAGGTTATTAGATGAAATGCGTTGTCACCCACACGATGCTGTAGATATTTAGATAAATGAAAGAATAAATAGTTAACGCTTTACCAGACCACAAACTTGCTGTGTGTTTGTCCGTGGTTGTGAGATAAACATAAGGTCCCGGTTGAATCAGTCGGCCTTCCTTATGTATAGCTACTAGGTTTTTTGGTAATCTTAAACACCATACTGAGTTTCGCCTCCCTCCTTTGTTCTTCTAATGATTTCCATTTAAGTATGTTGATGATGTCACTAATGCTTGATGTGTTCCTGCAGTTGTGCCTCACGTACATCGCAGCGCGTCGCTGTATCATTTCTAGACGGTGCTTATCTTTCTGGATATATGGATCCCACACGGTGCTTGCATAGTTAACGATAGGTCTAACGAGCGTCGTATGCACGCTTTCCTTCATTTGCGTCGAGAAAAGACGGTTTGGTGCCTTGGGTTTGGGAAAGTTTATCGAGTTCGGCTTACCGGCTTCCCTTGCCCGATAAACTTTTCCTATCCAAGACAAGAACTGTCTTTTCTCTATGTATCGCATAAAGTTCTTTGTTTTCAACGAAGCAAAAATAGAATAAACAAGAGTACCGCATGCCTTTGCTAACGCTTGACTGCAGCTGCTCTTACAATTGGGTTGATTTTCAGTGAAAAATTTATGTCGAATAAGGGGCATAACTCTGTCCAAGATATTTTGACGGTTACCTGCCTCTGTTGTATGAGTTCCTCTTTTAGTAGTTAATAGCTATACCAGAGATATTATAAAATGTCAAAGTTTTGCACGACGACGCAGAAGATGGCGACGACCCAGACGACGACAGGGCTATGGCAATACCTCAATGTGTTATGAAAAAAAGCCGAGCTAAAATGGTACTTTTGGTAAAGCTGTGGTTTCTTCTTTTTCAATTTTACATCAAGTAGGTTTCCTTTTTTTTTTCTGTTAGATTCTTTTGGAAATTATCTTTTAACTCCGAACGTACACACGTCTTGTCAAAGCAGTGAGTCGAACTCGTTCATGAATTCATATATATTTCTACGTTTGGGTTTTCCAGTCAGACCTAGATCTAATCGTTAGCATAGGCCTATAATTATGTTCAATTCTTGAGATAAAGCTATGCGATAAAGATAAACTGACTTCTTCGGCTATTCAAATACTTTTTATTGAAATGTTTTTGAAACTCGTAAAGGCTCACTTATTGACAGTCTTCTGAACACGCCCAGTAAAATTTTTTATCACATAACCTTCTTGTTTCCAATGTCGGACAGCCATTATGAATTTTCTTGTCTTACACACGTGTAAGGTAAGAAAATCATGAGTGCCGTATTTCGTCAACGCGCTGTAATTATTCGCCTCATTTCTAAAACATTGCCGACCAAGATTCCTGTGTGAAATTGACAGTCAAAACTGACGATTGTGACAAAGCTGCAAACTTTAGTATTTTTAGATGTAAAACAAAACCGTTATGTGCAAGTTTTTTTGGAACCATTTTCTGTCAAAGAAACAAATAGACTTCATGTAATTTCAATACACATGCACATGTAGGCCTATGTTTTAACACGTCATGATCTATACGAGCGTACAGTAATGTGATTAAAAGAATCTGACATCCGTTGGCTTTTGAGGTAGAATTTTATTGAATTTGTCCACAAAAATTGGTATTAAACTCGCCAAAGGCGACCCGTTTAATAAAATTATATCTCAAACACCAACTCATGCCAGATCGTCTATATCATTCTGCCAAATTATTCAGATAAAGTGATGCCGTACAAAGAATCTGACATTCGATGGCTGTTGAAATAAGATTTTATCAAACTCTCCAAAGTCTCACTTAATAACAAAGATATACTCCCAGAGTTGTTCAGTGAAATTTTTCTGAAACGCTATCTTATGTCAGACCCTATTTTATCACATAACCGCCCTTGTTTTCAGTTCAATATACCCATTACGAATTTTCTTATCTTATACACGTTTGATATCAAAATTGAACTACGTCATTTTGGACGTTATTTTGTACGTATTTCATATGTAAGTGGACGGGTTTTATGGATATTACCGCGGGTGCATCTATACATGGTTTTGCATCTTTGGATGAGACATTTTCCATAGACTCGTTTAATAAAATTTTATCTCAAACGCCAACTCATGTCAGATCCTGTTATTTAGTTTTGTGTGCAGTGTAGCACTTCAATAAAACCCATTGCGTGTTTTATCCTACTAATGAGCGTGAAGTGGCTGACAGTTTATAATGAATATCAAAGGGAACCATTGTAGAAAATTACCCGCATCAAATATAAACAGCTGTTAATTGGAAATCGAATTTACCTTGTCAATACCGTAGAGCATATCTGTAAGGTCACGTGTAATTTTTTTGTGGATGTTTATCTAATAAAATCTGCAGAAAACCTTCTTGCGTGTTGCAACAGGATACTTTTGATAACATTGTGACAAAAAAGAGAAAATCCTAGTAATATGCTCTGTCACAATATTCTCAGTTTTATTTGTCCACGAGACCACAATTTATATGATTCGTGTTTTGTGAAAAGAGGTTTAATACATATAAAGTTTCAACGCCTCTCTAGTATCTCGGGAAGTTTACACGCCTATTTCTGTCTAATCAGTTATAAGTCATTCAATTACAACATACGGACATATCAATTTACAGTATGAAGTAGGCATTTATATACACAGAAACAGTATACAAGGCCATTCTTTGAATTATAAGAATTATAACAAACCAAGGTTCAACGACAAATGAACAACATGAAAAATATACCAAACATTGTCAATGAAGAACAAAAGGTACAGGTGCCGCTAACCGATAAGTTTTTTTTCTTACAAAACAAAATGGAGCAGGTGAAAAAAGGCTGTAGAAATCCGTTTCGTCTTTAACACTTTACCAAACGACAAAATTTTAGCCTTGTCCAAACTGCAAGCATCTGCAGACGACAATTTCAATGTGGCTCAAATGGTACAATTTTTCTTTGATAGGGTAGAAAACATTGTTGGGAAAAGGAGAAAATGCTGGTTACCAGCATTTTCTCCTTTTCCATCAAGGTTTTTAAAAGCCTTCTTTCCCAGGGTCGTGAAAACCAGGGATTGTTTGGTAAAGGGTTAATTAGATTGAAAATGGTCAATTTTGCAGCAAAATATATCAGTTTTGTATGCATGTTTCAAGAGATACGAGGACGATGAATTGGTTTGTTTCTCAGGTGACTATGTCTTACCAGGGAATATATAGATTTGGCATGAAGATACAAGAATTAATATAGTTCCATGAAATTAAGATGAAATTGGTTAAAAAATGGATGAAAACGAATAAAGATCAGGAATCTTATGTATAGATCCAGTAGAGATGTATCTTTAAGTTTTTTTTTTTTTTCGTGAAATCGGCCCCATATTTTCATGGCGCGTTTTTATAGCATGGCGCCACGATCTATTGAACAGAAAAACCGGGTTAAAGTATAAGCTTCAATATTTAACGACCGATATTGGAATGTTTAAGCTTAATGCTCCAGCGATTGCATTAACTCTTTCCTTACAGTTGACGACACCAGAAGCTTTTGTGGACATTGTTGATCAGAGATCAGATTGCACGTTCCGTGCAGTCTGACCTTGATCTACACTGTCTACTACCTTACTTTAGACTAAGGCCAAATTGTCTCTTCATCTTTCAGTAGAACCATATTCATAGCCAATGAAAAAATGTAAATCATTTACTCGGTAGTGGAAGAGTTGATAGCGGAACCCGGTAGATACCGGTTTCTGACGTTGACCCGCGTGACCTAATTTCGCTATCAGATATTGAAAACGTGCTCAAATGAGACACTATCGTTTTCTACCATTTTCTTTCGATAAAAGGGTAATGGTCATAGACTTCAATGCCGAGAAATATGTATGAATGGTTGTGACGTCAAGCGATACTATAAAACAGGTTATTTATTGTGTTTGCCAGTACCTTTTTGTATTGGAGTTTAATGTCTTTTTTGCAGTGTAGGTCGGTGTGCGTACGCATGTGTTTCCTGGCTTTCTCACACCAGTACTGACACATCTTTCTTTTCAAACCACTGACTTTTTTTTTCACAGGCATCAGAGGTGAGAGAGGCACAAAATCACCGGAAAGAAAGATTGCCTTAAACGGGTATCGAACGGGCAAACACTAGGTCATGAGTCAGATACGCTAACCACTCAGCTACCCGGCTAGGCCTCCTGCCTGCCTTTACTAAACTGGAGATGATTAAGAAAAAGACCAGCATCTGTTTTTTCTTCTAGGCGGATTTTCTCGCACACAATTTCCGTGAAGTGTTGACCATTAACAGCAAAAAAAGGATTAGGCTCTCACGATAAGTTGAGATGAAAATTACTTCAAGGAACTCGTTTTCTTTGTAATTATAGATTTCTGAAAGCTTCCTATGGTGGCATATTTCTGCCACGTGATACGAGATAGCTCTCATGATAATTTTAGAAAACTATCGCGATAAATTAAAGTTTCCTGGAAACTTTACCGAGATAGTGAAAAGTTTCCTAAAAAATATCACGATAGACTTAATATTTTAAAATCTAAAGTAAAATTTCGAATCATTAACAATTGTAGCTTAATTGGTAAATTTAACAAAACTCGAAATGAACAGAAGTCTGCAAGATCACAAGGATGACTCGAAATGCCTCCTACTAACAACTTTAAAACCATCCAGGGAAATGGACAATTCATAAGGATGTAAACGAAGATGTTCAGAAACCCTATCTAATTATAAATACCGCGAATGTCAGTTATGGGCACAAAAGCCAAAAAAAAGTGATTAGAATTATCGCGATATTTTTATCGTGAAAAATTTTACTATCTAGATATTTCCAGGAAAATTTCCTTTATCACGATAGTTCTCTTAAATTATCGCAATAGCTGTCTCGTATCTCGCGACAGAAATATGCCACCATAGCTTCCAGCCTTTAAACAACACTATGCCTATACCGTGCTTTATGTAACAACAGATAGAGGATATTTGTTTTTTACGGTGAAAGATCGAAATTTATTTCATCGAGTGAACATCGTCAGTAATATTTTCACGAGTGGCGAAGCCACGAGTGAAAATATTACCGATGATGTTCATTCGATGAGATAAATTTCGATCTTTCACCGTAGAAAACAAATATTCTATTTATTTCATGCTTTTAACCCTTTCTGGAGGGAACTTAATCAAAATCCACTACAGTTCTTTTCGGTTATTCCCCGTGGCGTACCCCCTCCGCATAGCAACGCATTACAATATTACGTCAAGCGCGAAAAATGTAAGGTAAATTACGTCATATTTCCATTTGGTTGTGAGGCACGCGCGTTTTACGTAGGTAACTAGTGCGCGGGAACAACTGTTTCCGCCTTCAATTGAAGAGTTAGAATATAAAAATCGGTATTTTCACTGGTCGTAACCATGAAATATCGAAAAATATTTCACCGATATTTCTCGATAACCTACCGGAAAGCATGAAATAAACCGTGATAATTGGTGGGTTTAGTTTTCCGCAAAGGCTGTTATCTTTTGGTCTATTTGAGAAGTACGACGTATGATCATAAAACCAAAAGATATATCAAACATGCAAAGAGGTCGTGGAAATTAGACTGAAGATAGATAAAACAGTTGTACCTCTACCAGAATAGCCCGTGATGAAAAGGCCGTGAGAAAGAAAGCTTTTGAAAACATTGACGGAAAAAGAGAAATTGCTTGTAACAAGCAATTTCTCCTTTTCCCTGAATGTTTTCTACCCTGTCAGAGAACATCTGCTCATTGTACAGCTTCAAATTTGTCGTCTGCATAGGCTTTTGATTTATGAGAGTCGAAAAATTGTCGTTTGGGAAAGCGTTAATTAATATTTCATTGGGACAATCGATTGGGTCGTGATTCGAATCTCTATTATCTACTGGCGGAGAATTATATCTGTATGAGTCATGCTCTGTGAAAAGGGGGTTTAACGTATCTGCAAAAAGTATCTACGAATTTTTTGATACTTGGTCAATATGTCCTCACCATAAGATACGTTGAAATGAAAACCTTTTCTTGACATACATGTACCAAGTGAAATACCAAACAAGAAATATCTTTAAAAAGATAAATGGCGTATATTTGCCTGCAAGTAGACAGGGGCTTTTAAACATGTCTACATTTTTTTACCAATCACAAATTTCTATGTATCCATTTTTTATCATTTCTAAAAAGTAGGCCAAAAGCCAGCACATTCAGCTACGTCAAAAAAGGTCGGTAGTTTACACAACACAGGGTATGTCTGTTTACAATATTACCAAATTTATGGACGTTTATATCTTACATCCCAAATGACATATAGGATCTGACTTTGATCACAAATGACGTCACACAGTGCTTATCTCAAACGATTGTAAGATAAGATTCGGGTATTTAGCACTGAAAACATGGGAGGCTTTGTAATAAGATAGTTTACTAAACGATTCTAGAAGAAATGATATCGAGCTTGCCTTTGGTTATCTTAATTACATTCTTTGCCGACGAGTCAAATAAGATTTTACCTAAAAGGCCACCGATTGTCAGATTCTTTATACCCCATGTATAATTGTATTTTAAAAAATTATATGCAAATCTTTTTGCGACACTTAAATGTAAATTCATGAATTGGACATAGTCAATGCTTTGACAGACTATGCGTATTCGGGATAAAAAAAAAAGAACGAAAAAACTGACATATCACTACTTGATTCTAAATCTAGATATAAAACCATACACACACAATGTAAGTCGTGCTAAGCGCGACTCATTGACCCTTTGCGGACGGTGTAGATTGGATTCAGACTGCACAAAGCTTGCAGCCTGATTTTGATCTACACTGTCCGATAAAGGCATATTTTCCCATTTAAAAAAATGTCCGATCATGGCATAATTTTCAAAAAAACAAAAAAAATCTTTGAAATATCGACATTTGGGGTTTTTCAGCTAAAAGTTTCATTTCACTTATTTAACAGAATAGGGGTGAGTAGTACATGTTTGGTTGAACGAGTGCTTCGGGAGCCCAAATTGTCAACTAAAAAACTAACAAGAATAGACCAGTAAATAACTACATGAATGTAACCATGCTTAGACTGTAAATAGCTACTGATAGTAAGATCAAAGAGGAAAAGTATTCACGTAAATAGGGTTAAAAGAGTACTAAATCTGTTACACAAAAGGTCAGGTATCAAAAAACGAGGTCATTAATTACAGTCTTTTGTTACGGTAAAAACCAAATAATTGCTTTCACTTCAATTAATCTCTGGGATGTGGCTTCAATGATAAGGATGGACGATTCTAATTTCCAAACTTTGGTCGGATCATGGTCGTAACCTACGACGGATACAGAGAACAGATATAGAATATTAGGTTCCGGTGAGCCACAGGAGAATCGGATAAGCCGAACCCATGAAGTTTCCACTCCAAGACAATAACCATCTCTTCTATTTATACTGTTTCTGATTTAGTATAATTTATATCCGACTAATTTAATATTTTCATGCTTTTCGGTGGTTTATCGAGAAATAATGGTGATATATTGTTCGATATTTCATGGTTACGACCAGCGAAAAATACCTATTTTATTTTCTAACTCTTCAATTAAAGGCGGAAACAGTAGTTCCCGCGCACTAGTTACCTACATGTAGGTAAACAGCGCCTGCCATTCAACCTGATGGAAATATGACGTAATTCACCCTACATTTCTCTCGCTTTACGTAATATTATAATGCGTTGTTATGCGGACGGGGTACGCCATGGGAAATTACAGAAAACAACTGTGCCGGATTTTGATTTAAGTCTCCCCCCAAAAAAGGGTTAAAAGGATGAAATAGATAGAAAATTTGTTTTATTGGTGAAAGATCGTAATTATTTCATCTCTGCGCCACTCTCGAAAATAATTCCGATGATGTTCACTCGATGAAATAAATTTCGATCTTTCGCCGAATAAAACTAGTATCCTGTACATCTACCTCTTTTTTCACGAGAAGGAAAATTAAAAAATGTGTAAAACGTTCTTTATCTGAATAGGCAGCTGCAATCATGACTTCATGAATGATACTGATTACGTAATAACGTGACGTTTACCGTGGAAAACGTTGCATGGCTAAGAGGACAAATATTCCTCTTGTTTTAATAGTGTTTGACTTAACAGAAAACGGAAAAAGCGTGAAACTTTTTAAAGACCTTTTTACACTCAGTGACAAATTTCGTTGAAGATACTTTCATCCAGTTATTGAGATGTTTTCTTTTTTATTCAAGTAGACTCAGTTTGCTGGTGCGCACTTTTACGTTCACATGACCTACGGACGGATAACAAAATATTTACAGCATCCTGTTATCGCGTCGAAATTGTGAAAATTACTGCAAGTGACAGGATAAGTTGTAGACATATAGAGAATTTTTTTTTTTCGGTGAAAGATCGAAATCTGTTTCAACGAGTGAACATCATCAGTAATATTTCATAAGTGGCGATGCAACGAGTGAATATATTACCGATGATGTTCACGAGATGAAATAAATTTTGATCTTTCACCGAAAAAAAAAATTCTATTTTCATTCATGCTTCTTACCCCTATTTCGTTGGGGCTTTCATCAAAATCCTGTACAGTAACTGTTGTTTTCGGTAATTCCTCTTGTCGTACCCCCTCCCCATAAGAACGCATAACAATATTACGTAAAGCGCGAAAAATGTTGGGTAAATGCGCGTAAATAACGTCATATTTCTGTTTGGTGAATGGCGAGGCTTTGGGCAAAAGGGGTTTTAATGCATGTCCGTGATCCATAATATCAAATAAGTCTTACAACCGACTAAATCATTAGGTATGCCAGCCTTTTGGTATACATGAAATTGGCAAATACCAAAAAGTATCGATCCAGGTCAGCCTGTGCAATCCGCGCAGGTTGATCTTGGTCGAAATCTTTTGCTATTGGTCATTTTTTGCATGTTTAAGGACTATTTTACTTCAAGATTCAGTCAGTTGTTAGACAGAACAGATTGTATACATCAATAGTTATGTGATGGCTTGCTTGGTAAAATGCTACTCGGAGATACCTTTTGCCAGAGCGCGTCTCCTTTATTAGTTGTGCGGTCAGGTGGCAGGGGACTTGGAAACTTGTTCACGGCTGTGGTGAATCAAGTCGCCCCGAGCCGAAGGGGACTTGGAAACTTGTTCACGGCTGTGGTGAATCATGTCGCCCCGAGCCGAAAGCGAGGTGGCGACATGATTCACCACAGCCGTGAACAAGTTTCCAAGTCCCCTGACACCTGACCGTACAACGAATTTATTATACTGCAAAGTATACCATTCCAACGTGTGTTAAGCGAGTTTTCCCCTTTTTTTGGTTTCAAAAATTGAGTACGCTGACGAAGTAGAATTTCCCTTCTGAGTGCCCCAATTCATTGAAAACTGACGTCACTGGGGACTGACCTCACTGAAACCTTGGTAAAATGTGCAGTTTGGTGCATAATCTTGATGTTAATCTTGATCGACGCCGCCATTTTGGATGGTGTGTTGAAAGTGTAGTCATGTATACGGGGCTCCCGAAAGGAAAACTGCTTTTACGTTGGTTTTGCCAGTGTGCATGATATATATGTTCGGGGCATATTATCCAATCAGATCACGAGAAATTTCTTTGCAGTATAATAATATATCATGTATCTATCCATAGTTCACTAGGAAAATTTGAAAGTAGGGTTCTGCAAATCTGCTTTAATTGATCGTAAGTCAAATAAGGTTGAAAGAGTACTTCCCGGTTCTCGGATGGTCATTTGTTATAGTATCAATATTGATTGTATTGATTTTTGATAATGGGAAAATCTCTAACCGGAAATCAGATAATTGTAATAACAGTAATAGCTACCACTCACTTATGGATTAAATACGCGAATTAAATGGAATTTGTGACCTCTTTGGAATGCTAACCAATACAAGAAGAATAAATTATCTTTCGGCGAAGCTGAATGTGCTGGCTTTTGACCTACTTCTTGCTACTGATACAGGATGAACAGATGGTAATTTGCAATTGGTCAAAAATGTGCCCATGTTTATTCGGCGGGCCCCTGCTGGTATGCTTCCTCGCACATTTGTGAATCTACTATTAACAAGCGATGCTACCGTTAATCGTTACCCCAGGGTCTTGATTCATCCAATAGCAAACTAATGTAGTAGGAAGCGATTCTTTTCTTGTGCTTCTTGGACATTCAATATTTCATAAGCGTTACTCGATAACCTACGGAATACCGTTAGGGCCATCGCCTATGAATTTGTTGATTTTAAACGCGATGCTGGATAGTAAGATGGTGATTACGCGAAATCACGATACTACGATGGTGATAACGCGATAGTACGATGATGATAGTGCGATATTATATCGTGTTTTCATCATCGTAACATCGCTTTATCGTCATCGCACTATCGCGTTATCACCATCGCACTATCGCTTTATCGTCATCGTACTACCGCGTTAGAACCATCGTACTATCGAGCATAGCGTTTAAAATCAACAAATTCATAGGCGATGGCCTTAACGGTATTCTATCATCATCGTACTATCGCGTTATCACCATCGTACTATCGCGTTATCGTCATCGTACTATCGCGTAATCACCATCGTACCATTGCGTTATCATCATCGTACTATCGCGTTATCGTCATCGTACTATCGCGTTTAAAATCAACAAATTCATGGGCGATGGCCCTAACGGTATTCCGTAATAACCTATTACTACTTTTCAACAAAATGAAAAACTGTGAAGAAAAGGAGGAAATTGCTCGTGAGGTTGCTTTTCATTATTTTACGTTATATTGAGCCATAAAACAGTTTAAATAGTTATATTCCAGTATCACGTACGCCGTCTATTTTTTAAAAGGTATTTCTTGTTAAATATAGCTAGGCACAATGAATGAGTTCGGAATGTACTGCAATCAACCTGTTGGTCTGTCTGTTCGTCTGTAAATCTGTGAACTCTTGTATGTCAAAAAACGGGTGTCACTCACTGTATGTATATACGCGTGTCACTCACTGGACGTATATATGGGTATGTACATGTATGGGTTTTTATGTGTGCGTATGTACGTGTGTGTGATCTTTGTCTATATATATTTTGGGGGTAGGGGTTAGAAAAATCAACTACAGTTTTGTATTAAGAAAAGGGTTGATATGAATATATTTATAAATTTTATGCTATGTAATATTGGCCAGAGGCCTTAACTACAAAATAAAATGTTCTGAGTATTAAAACATTTTGTACTAGTATTAACCAGTATCTGCACTGTCTGTCTGTCTGTCTGTCTGTCTGTCTCTCTCTCTCTCTCTGTCTCTCTCTCTCTCTCTCTCTCTCTCTGGTTTATCAAAAGGACGGTTATCCGTTATTGGCGCAATTAATTCATGTCCAAAAAGTAGTTCAGTTTGTCTCTCAAATCGTCACACCATCTATTTCCGCATTATTGACTAAGACTGGCTATCTGCTATAAAGCATATCCTGTTGGAAACCTAATAAATGAGACATGCTATGTGAAAAGGGGGTTTAAAGGATCTGCAAAAAGTATCGACCTAGGTCAGCCTGCGCAATCCGCGCAGGCTGACCTTGGTCGAAACTTTTTGCCATAGGTTAATTTTCTGCCTATTAAAGGACCAGTAAACCTTATGATTCAGTTTCTGTTAGACAAAGTGGATTTTATGGACGCAAAATTAATTATCATATGATGACTTTCTTGGTACAATGCATCACGGAGAGGCATTAAGCCGCTTTTTACAACGGCGTGGCTCAAATAAAAAAGTCATTATTGCTTTCCTGGGAATGATAAAACCACGTGATATATGATTAATTTGTTGATCAACGTCTAATGTTTCTTTCCGGGAATCAGGACTAAAGTCGTTTATGATTAAATGTTATGAGAAACTTCATGACGATCAGGAAACCCTTACGGTTCTAAGAACGGCATCTAGCTCTTTTTTGCAGACAGTGTAGATCAAGATCGGATATGAGAAGCTTTAACATTTCAATGAATAAACTTAACCTTTAAGCTTCTAAGCGCGACTCACTGACCTTTCACGGACAGTGTAGATGTAGATCAAGACCAGACTGCACAGAACGTGCAGTATGATTTAAATCAGTAGCCCCAGGGAACCGATTAATAGTACCAATGCTTGTATATTTGTGTCACACAGGAGCCCGCCGCATAAACATGTGTACATTTTTTACCAATCGCAAATTACCATCTATTCATTCGATCTCATTAATACCAAGAAGTAGGCCAAAAGCCAGCGTGTTTAGCTTCGCTGAAAAAAAAATCATAGAGCTGTCAAGCTACTATTTGAATTCTAGTGGTTTTTCATTGAATACCAAGCAATTAGACCACAGTTGCATGCGAATGAGAATGAATGGCTATTTTCATTTCTTACTCAGAGAATTCATCGATTTCTCGAGGCGTTCTGATCTACTTTTTGGTTTCTCCACATTCTTATTCCGTCCTCTAAACTAGCTTTTCAGAATGATTTAGCGATATTTACAACAACATGTTTGATATTGGTGAAAAGTTCCAATTTATTTTGAAAGTCTATTTATCATGACAAACCTCTGCAACTACAATCATGGTCATACTATAAACATTATTGTGTGCAATTTTTAATCCTTAAAATATATATATATATATCGTACTTAAACGCACTGAGAAAGAAGGCTTTTGAAAACATTATTGGAAACGGAGAAAATGCTGGTAACCAGCATTTTCTCCTTTTCCCAAAATGTTTTCTACTATTTCAAGGACAGAAATTATCTTTTGGGTAATATTGCATTTATACTCTGAAAATGTTTTTAATTTGGACAAGTCTCAGAATTTGTCGTGTCGTGAATAGTTGATCAAATACAAATTAAGTCAAGGATTGGTCTCGTTTCTGGACAGAAACCTTTGGTATCTTGTACGGAAGAAGTTTGAATATTACTTTGAACAAAGGGAACTGTTTGTGGAGACACGCATTGTTCAACAAATTGAGATTTAAAAAAAAGAAAGTAACACTTGAGAGAGACAGAGAGAGAGAGAGAGAGAGAGAGAGAGATGTATTGGAAAACCTCCGATGAAGAAAAAAAAGAAAGGCCGGAAAGAATACCAAAGAAAGGAAGGGGTACACCAAGGTCATGTAATTGTTTCCAATGGTTTTGACCTCAACATGACGTGAACTCTCATGAACGTACAAAGAATAGCAACACTCAATTATTTTAGAAGAAGTTAGCTTTACATTCACGATTGATTGACTGTCTGTTCCGCTTCATTAACCCTATACCTTGTAACGAAAAGCATTTGACTCATAAACTGAAATTTGCATTTTGAAGGGAAGAAAACATTATGCAAAAGAAGAAATTTTCTACCAGAATTTTCTCTTCTTCCTACTTATGCTATCAGCATTTCCTCCTTTTCCCATATTTTTTTTAAAAACCTTCTTCTTTGGAGCCGCGAAAACCTTCTTTGAAGCTGCGAGACCTCAGCATTATTTGGTGAAGGCTTAATATGATATTATACCATTGGCATAGGGTTTCATGTTGGTTTTAAAGCGGTAACTGAATACGTTCAAATTCTGAAGCCTATGCCATTAAATGTAAATAAAGTTTCCCTGGCTAGTTTCATTTGTCATCCAGTCCAATACATTTTGGTAATTCTGTGATTAAAGAAGACAATTTCGGTGCCTTCCGGAAGCAGATCAACTTTAAACAGTGATGAAAACAATATGTTTATACGCTGTTGGGTCCTTTGTCAGGGATTTGACGAAAAAAAAAAAAAAAAAAATTGAAATGCTTTATATTTGCGCTTTTAATAAGTGCAAATACCAATTTTAAGTTTCTGCCTGTTCATGGTTTCAAGTTGACTTTGAAACAAGGTCTAACACCTATGTATATCAATCGCTCTGAACGTATTCTTCCTGCCCAGTGCTTGTTCTGAATGGTATTACCATCCGTTGGCCCTCTCATCACGGGATCAGAAATTCTTAAACATTGTTTTCAGAAACGGACAGTCTTCCCACAATCTACTGCTTGCTTCATCTGGTTTAAGCGCTTCGTTCCTCCAAATGGGTGTTGGCATACCTTGTGTAAAATTTATACATTGCTAAGTTATACAAGAAGCTATGGAAGTTGTAGACTATATTCCTGTCCTATAACTGTTGTCAAACTATCATCAAGTCTGGCGCTTTCGCTGGAGCCATTTTGAAAGCCAGTGTTTCTGTACTGAATCGGACATAAACGTAATATGTGTACATGTTCGTCATATCTACCAGCATATATATACAATTTTTGGATCGCGGCTGCGATGTTAAACTTTGATTACTGCAACATCCGAACAAATCATATGTGTTTCTATAAGCACAGACATAGTCTGTAGACTATGTCTATGTCTGTAAATGTTTCTCAGTGGCACAAATACCATACGTTGCTTACTATAGCGTACCATATCAAAATATACACTGTATGCATTCCTGACTTTTTCAAAAAAATGATATACTTTACAAGTCATTCATGGAAAAAATAAAACAACTGACTAAAATTCTGTATTAATTTGTCAGACGTCCAGGTAAAAAATCGTGGATTTTATGCATACAAGATACACTATATCTAATAACCGACCGTATATGGGTCCAGAGTCTTTTAACTCCTTTCTGCATCAACCTACTGAAAGCAAATGATCAGAGGCGTGAGAGGTATGAATCCTGCAGCTAAAGAATTAAACATGGCAGCTTAAAAATTAAAATCACATCAATGGAGTAAGGGTTTTGTGATCCTGTGGTCATGAATCAATCAATCCAGATCAAGATAAGCTGCTCCCACCCTCTTCCTAAGTAGGTCGTGGATCTTACCAACCCTTAACCTGATAAGCGCTACTCAAGGACCTTTTGCGGACAGTGTAGATCAAGACCAGACTGCACATTCTGTGCAGTTTGATTTTGGATCTATACTGTCCAATTAGGATATATTTTTCTCCCAACTAATAACTTTGAAATACAATTATTTGGGTTTTTACTATCGCATTGAAAATTTCATTGATTTAGCAGGTTTAAAGTTAACAACCGGTGCATACAACCACAAACTGCCACGCCTGAGTTAACGACCTTTTGCGGACTGTGTAGATCAAGATCAGACTGCACAGAACGTGCAGTCTGATCTTGGATCTACACTGTCCGATAAGGAGATATTTTTCTCCCAACTAATAACTTTGAAATAGCAATATTTGGGTTTTTAAAGTTTGATTGAACTTGTTTAGTGGGGTAAGGGTTGACAACTAGTGCATACAACCACAAAGGGGAGGGGGATATTTTCCATTCATCCATTGAAGAGATATTGATTCGGACACTGATCAATATAACTTTGTTAGTTTAACCTTTTACTACTCTGTCCCGAGTTTTAACGACAAAAAGAAAAGAGCATTTCGAACACAATTTTTCCACGATGTTTAATAAGCAAAGAGTATTTTGAACACATTTTTTCCACGATGTTTTCCACCATTTAACTCTCTATCAAACGGACAATGGAAAAGATTTGCACCTGACCGAATTGAAAGTATTTGCAGACAACAAATTGTTTGTAGCTCAATTGATGATTCTGTTTTTGATAGAGTAGAAAAAAAATGTGGGAAAAGGAGAAAATGCTTGTTACCAGAATGTTCTCCGTTTCCTTCAGTGCTTTCCAAAGCCTCATTGGTAGGATCGTTAATAAAACTCGGAATTATGTGAAAAATAGTTAGAAGACAATTCTTATCATATGAGCTACATTTAATTTGTCGTTTGCAAATCATTCCAATTAAAACCAGTCTTAAAATATGTCGTTAAAGAGTTAACCCTTCGTTCAAGATCAGTCAGCATGTTCTGTGCAGCCTGATCTTGCATCTATGCTGTTAATTGCTTATCAGGTTGTTTTAGTCTAATTGTCCATGATTTATAAAAAAAAATTCAAGTCGGAGCCATCGTTCTAACTGGGCGAGTAACTTTGTTTTTTCTTCTTTATTTCATGCTTTTCGGTAGTTAATTGAGAAATAATGGTGGATTATGGTTTGATATTTCATGGTTACGACCGGTGAAAAATAGCGATTTTATATTTTCCAACTCTTCAATTGAGGGCGGAAACATCAGTTCCCGCGCACTAGTTACCTGGGTAAAAAGCGCATGCCATTTAACCAGAGGAAATATGACGTAATTTACGCACATTTTCCCTACATTATTTCCGCTTTACCTAATATTGCCATGCGTTCTTATGTGGAGAGGTACGCCACGGGGGAGTACCGAAAACAACTGTTCTGGATATTAACGAAAGTCCCAACAAAAACGGGGCTTGCATAAGCATGACATAAGTAGAATATCTTATTTCCATGAAAGATCGAAATTTATTTCATCGCGTGAACATCATCGTTAATATTTTCACTCGTCGCTTTAAACAGAGAATAAAAACTAAATAGTTAAAATGTAGATCAAGGATCAGACTGCAAGTTCTGTGCATTCTGAGCTTGGTCTACAATGTCTGCAAAACGTTGTCTGATCTTGATTTACATTGTCTAAAATCTTAACAGCTGTGCTTAGCTCTTGAATCTATTTTACTAGAGGAAAAACGACAAAAGGCAACAAAGAAAAAAGAGAAAATTTAGAATAACTTGAGATTCATCTTTCTTACATTCCTGGCTACACACCAGAGGTACCTTTCTCTGAACTGTATAAATTTACGACTTGAGGAAGTATTTGCATAACTTCTACGTCAGCTCATACATTTGGGTAAAGCAGGGATCGTAAGTGTGTGTATTCAATCCCCCCCCCCCCCCTGCTTCAATCTGCGCAATTTAGTGAAATGTAACCCCCAAGCTGCCTTTCACTAAGCAGCGTAGACTTTTTTTTTTTTGTTTGGATTCTACACACACACAGATGATCCCTGCTTTATCCAATGGTATGAACTGGCGTAAAGTTATACAAAATTTGATTCAACTCGTAAAGTTATGTAGTGTAAACTGCTTTTCAAACTTGATGCTTGCTTACCTAAACTGCGAAGGCAAATTTCGTGCGGACAGAGTTTAGTGAAAGGCAGCTCTGTGGAGCAAAATAGAACACTTGCGTTTCCGGTGAAACCGGGCCCCTGTTGATATTCAAGTGTCCGTAAAGCGATAAAGTTCTGCTTACATGGTTAAATTTCAGAATCGATGTTTGCACAGGCCATTACATGGTTCAAGTAACGCAAACACTGACTATAGTTTTCATAATGATTGTTTTAATTAGAAATCTATTATTTGATATAGTCAAGTGGATACTGCTGGGACAGAACAAATGTTTCATTGACTCTTGATACCAATACTAACCTGATTATAAAGACCAAAAACAAAGAAGGCTTTTGGAAAACATTGTGGGAAAAAGGAGAAAATGCTGGTAATCAGCATTTTCTCCTTTTCCCCACAATGTTTTCTATCCTTTCACCAAGACATGTCATCATTTGAGCAAGATACAATTTGTCCTCTGCAAATGCTTTAAAATTAAACAAGTCCAAAATTGTGCTGTTTGGTAAAGGGTTAAATAGAGACTTCGAGGACAAAACAAATGTTTGATCGACTTCGGATACTAACGCTCTGACAAGAGGGTTTAATGCATCTCTGCGTTGCATTATACCAAGCAAGGCATCCCCTAATTCTGGAACCATAAAATCCATTCAGTCTAACAATTAATTTGATATGGAGGTTGAATAACCCCTGGACATGCATTAAACTTACAAAAGCAAAAAGTTTCGATCCAGGTCAGCCTGCGCGGACTGCGCAGGCTGACCTGGATCGGTACTTTTTGCAAATGCATTAAGCTCCCTTTTCACAGACCATGGCTCAAACGTTTCATCGACTTTTGATATTAACCTGGTCATAAACAAGTCAATGAAAAGGTCACTGGGCGATGACCTATCTACATCTATGTCCCAGAAATAGACTCTATTATTCTTGAGCTGTTGTGGAGTTCATGTATTCTCTTTGAAACCAGTGCTTAACAATAGCTAAACTGGCTTTTACGACATATAACGCAATTATCAAAAACCATACGACAATAACGACAATCGTGAATTGAAAGAACCAGTAAGGTAAACTGCCTAAAACTTAACCAGTTCTATCAGATTTCAAAGTACTGAAAGTACTGATAGTAAGTGATAGTGTGTGACGGTAGAAATTTGCTATCAAATAGGTTTTAACAGTGTACAATGAAATAATTTCATTAAAAAATACATTCATCTAACGGTTGACAACATTTTTTTTTTCTACAGCTGATATCATTATTTAGCATTACCATGACTATTGCTTTCCATAAAATCATGTACCTAAACGTTTTGCGTGCTATTTTAGGTATGAGGAAAATGGTTAAGGGGTGTATTGACAGTGGTTTGGGGTGTTTTTTTATTGGTTTGTGGGGTGTTTCGCAGGAGTTTCTCTTATTTATGTATCCGCGATGTAGACTTTACAAACTAGTCCATGTCAAAGCTGCAAAACGAGACCAGTTTCAAATCTAGAGCTAATTTTAGGACATACATGTAACTTTGAAGTTCGTTTTTTTTTTGTAAGTGGCTTGCTCAGTTTCTTGCGATCCACATGTTATTTTCACACATCAAATTAATTAGACGATTCTGTTTATTTATCTACGAGGATCTGTTTTTCTTGAAACAGAGGAGTGATTCGTCATCACAGGATTTCAGTTTGACGGTTGACATAGGAAGGAGAGACCTGAAAGGTCGTCACCTTCTAAAGAATAGACAAAATCGGGGAAAACGTTGCTTGACCTCCAAAGGATTTAATTCTTATCAAAAGTAAAGACATGCATAATCTGTTCTTGAACCTTTTACCTCTACTGTTTGTGTCATATGTCAGTCTTATCAGTCAAGTAAAATAAAAATTGCAATGAATCGGTCCATGATTACATTTTATTTTTTATTTTTATGCTTTCCGGTAGTTTATCGAGAAAGAACGGTGGAATATTTTTTCGATATTTAATTGTTACGACCAGTGAAAAATACCAATTTTATTTTCTAACTCTGAAACTGAAGGCGGAACAGTAGTTCCAGCGCACTAGTTACCTAGGTAAACAGCGCGTGCAACTCAACCAGATGATAAAATGATGTAATTTACCCTACATTTCTCGCGCTATACGTAATATTGTAATGCGTTGGTATGCGGAAGAGGGTACGCCACGGGAAGTTACCGAAAACAACTGTACTGGATTTTGATGTAAGTCCCAAAAAAGGGTTAGAACCATGAAATAAATAGAATATTTGTTCTTATCGGTAAAAGACCGAAATTTATTTCATTTCGCGCCACTCGTGAAAATATTACCGATGATGTTTACTCGATGAAATAAATTTCGATCTTTCACCGAAAAAACAAACAAATGTCCTCTATATATACTCAGTTCCATAAATAAGTGTGCACTAAATTTTCTTTTATTTCTCGTCGCATGTTTTACTGAAGACCAACAAATTTGGTATCATACTTTAGTTCAGAGTCTGTAGAAAATGCCAGGCTAATCAGATTTTGACTAACAGAAAGATTAAGTTAGGTTTTTGCAGTTTAAATGAAGGTGGTACTAAAATCAAAGTTGCAAAAAGTACTCAAAGACTAAGGTAACATTAAAGTTAGGTTTTGGCCACCGCTCTCGTTCAGGAATGGAATACCATTCCTGATGCAATGATTTTACTTATGTAAGGTCTATGCGACGTCGAATAATTGCCTGTATCGACAGCAGAGGTAGCCATACAAGATATTGATTGAAAAATTACAACAACTTTAAGAAAAGCCTAACTTTAATGTTACCTTAGTCTTTGAGTACTTTTTGCAACTTTCATTTTAGTACAACCTTTATTTAAACTGCAAAAACCTAACTTAAACTTTCTGTTAGTCAAAATCTGATTAGCCTGGCATTTTCTACAGACTCTGAACTAAAGTATGATACCAAATTTGTTGGTCTTCAGTAAAACATGCGACGAGAAATAAAAGAAAATTTAGTGCACACTTATTTATGGAACTGAGTATATTTTTCGGTAGTTAATCGAGAAATAATGGTGGATTATATGGTTTGATAATTCATGGTTACGACCAATGAAATTTACCGTAAGTGTTTCTGTAACTCTTCAATTAAAGGCGGAAACTAGTTACCTAGGTAAACAGTGCGAACCATTCAACGAGACAGAAATATTACGTAATTTAAGTGCATTTACCCTGCATTTCTCGTGCTTTACGTAACATTATAATGCATTCTTATGTGGGGGGTAGTACGCTACGGGAAATTACCGAAAACAACTGTACTAGATTTTGATTAAAGTCCCAATAAACCAGAAGTAAGAAGCATGAAATGAAAAGAATAGATTTTTTCGGTGAAAGATGGACATTTTTTTCATCGATTAAACAGTAGCTCGGTTTGTGTGTGTGTGTGTGTGTGTGTGTGTGTGTGTGTGTGTGTGTTTTGTTCCACAATCTCGAATAAGCAGTCACGTCCTGGATACCAGCATTTTCTCCTTTATCCACAATGTTTTCAAAAGCCTCCTTCCTCAGGATCGTTAAAGGTCAGGACTGTATGGTGAGGGATCAAAGAAATTAAAGAATCAAAATTTCAAATATTTTACTTTTGTTTCATTTCAGGAAACAGAAGAGACTGGCAGAGCAACAGTTTCTGAGCGAGTATGAACCGGTCGAGCTGACTGATCTGGCTCTCACCAGAATGTGGTGTTTTCAGATGCTGGGAAATGTGTATACAGTTGTTTTGTTGTTGGAAAGTGGTAAGTACACACAGTCACATATACCATGGTCTGTGAAAAGGGGGTTTAATGCATCTGCAAAAAGTATCGACCCATGTCAGCCTGCGCAGTACGCGCAGGCTGACCTGGGTCAAAACTTTTTGCCATTGGTCAATTTTGTGCATGTTCAAGAACCATTCTACCTCATGATTCCACCGGTTGTTAGACGAAAAAGATTTTAAGATCCATAATTGCATGATGAACTGCTTTGTATAATGTAATACATTAAATCCCTTTTCACTCCCTCCCCCAGAGCATGGTTGATATGTACATACGGAATATTATGCTGTAGTGACTTTGCTGGTGTTTGTATTTACTTCGAGCAGCGTGAGAAAAATTTGGTATCGCGCGAGACCGAAGGTCGAGCGAGATGCCAAAATTTTCTTACGCAGAAGTAAATACAAGCACTAGGAAAGTCACTACAGCATAATATTCCTTTTATTATATACCTAATCCTTTTCAACGACAAAATGTTGAAAATTATTGACATTTTATTCGAAAACGGTAAGAAAAATAAAACAATTAATGGTGTAGTAGCCAGTTACTTCGTTTTTATGAAAGGCGGATGAATATTACAGCGTAAGATTTTGACCAATGAACTTGCAATTGAATAGATACGTATACCGCGCGTGAGTTACGTCATTATGACGTCATCATACCATATTTGGAACCGTATTCCACTGAATGTAGATACGGATTTTTTTTCCGTCGTGTGTGATTTTATCCGCGTGCGACGCATGTATTTAACCCGGAAAACTTACAGATATATAATAAAGGAACATTTTGTTTGTTTGTTGATTTGATACTTTTAGATTAGTGCAGTAGTCAGCATTTTTTAATTTCATTCATTTTTAAATTCATTTCAAATTTCGTATTGAACGGACCGATTTCGTGATATTAATGCAATAACATTGTTAAATATTAATGGGTTGTTATGGGCCTAGTTTGAAAAGATGAAAGGTGCCTCTGAGTTAAACCTGTATTTCTAGAAACCTCTTGAGGGACATGGTTAATGTCGCCTCGTACTGAAGGTGGTCTTACAATAAAATTTCAATTAAATTTCAATTTTAAAGGAATGTAAAAAAAAAACATTGTCAAAAGAGATCAACCTTTTATAAAACGTCAAAATTTTAGGCTTGTCCAAATTGAAAGGATTTACAGACGACAAATTCAAGCATGTTCAACTGTTGACAGCTGTCAGTGGAAAAAGTACAAAACATTGTGGGAGTACCAGCATTTTCTCCTTTTCTCACAATTTTTCAAAAGCTTTTTTTATCACTGTTATAAAATACTGAATTGCGTGGTAAATGGTTAAAGCAGTTGGTTTCTTTATCTATGTAGTTATTAAGACAGGCTCGACTATAGTTACAACTGAATATACTTTAGAATGCATGTGATAGTAGAGCTGATGTCTATGTAAATGGATGGATGGATGGATTAAGGGATGGATGGATGGATGGATGGGATTCGATGGAATTGGATGGGTGGGATTGGATGGGATCGAATGGGATGGATGGATGGTTGGGATTGGATGGAATTGCATGGAGTGGGATTGGATGGGATGGGATGGGATGGGATGGGATGGGATTGGATGGATGGATGGATGGATGGATGGATGGATGGATGGCTGGCTGGCTTATTCGATAGACGGATGGACGGATGGATGGATGGATAAGTAAACTTAAACCGAAAGTTATCATAACTATGTACCCTTGTTAGACCAAGTTAAGCTTTAGCGAACAAGTGACGTATATCAGTGATCAGACTATCTATGCAGTTTGATCTTGATCAACACACTCTTCCAAAGCTATAATACGGAAGGTATCAACGTTTTACTTTATTTTACAGGAAAAGAATTTGTTGAAATTTTCTGCAACGACGAGGGAATCCCATACAGTGTAAGTTTACACTAATCATTTTGCGACACCTAAAAAGAAAGGGTTTTAAATGCATCTCCATGTTGAATTTTACCAAGGAAGACATCACATAATCAGGAAATCATAAAATTCATTTTTTTTAAACAACAGACTGAAAAATGAGGTAGAATGATCCTTGAACATGCATAAAGTTGACTAAAAGCAAAATGTGTCGACTCAGGTCAGCCTGCGCGGACTGCGCAGGCTGACCTGAATCGATACTTTTTGCAAATGGATCAAACTCCTTTTCACAGTGTCTGGCTCAACAATTAAATTTCAACGCCAAACGACAAAATTACAGACTGGTTTAAACTCAAAGCAATTGCAGACGATAAATTAAAGATGTCTCAAATGATCGAAACTGTCTTTGAAAGGGTAAAATGGCATTGTGGGAAAAGGAGAAAAATGGGCACCATTATTTTCTCCTTTTCTCACGATGCTTTCATTATCGTTCCTCTTTAAGGTCGCTGAAACACGGAATAGTTTCGTAAAAGGATAAATGATACACATTCTAAATTTTAAAAATGGGCCATCTGAATGCCTACGACATTCTGTATCAGTTAATGAAATACTTAGTCTTTAAAGATATATCTATACTCGTTTTCAGCCAGTTTTTAACCCATTTCTTCTTTATTTTATCAAACTAGAATCTTTCTTGTATCTTCAGATCAAATATTGCCCTGATGGTTGCAAGGTTGCATAGATTATAACCGAAAGAGAATACATTTCATTTTCTTAGGCCATTAAAGAAAATCACTGTTTTGACGTTTGCGGTGTAAAATATTCATAATGGTGTCATCTTCTCGATGCGTTTATAGAGTCTTGCCATCCTTGAGAATAATTGTGAATCAATCTTTGCCCAAATATATTAATAGAATATGGAACATCTCCAATTTCTTGTGTTATCCTAGCATATTCAAAACCAGATTCAAACTACAATACTTTAACTTTTTATGACCAGTTTTTTCTACCACTTTCATCTTGAAGCTTCAACATTACATAACTTTGTCTCGGGTGTCTAGAACTGGGTGTAATATGGCTTGCAACACGCGAAAACGGGAATTCGGACATTTGCGTAAAGTGTCGTCTCAGATCAGCCTGCGCAGTCCGCGCAGGCTTATCC
Organism: Hippopus hippopus; assembly: GCA_946811185.2. Lineage (NCBI taxonomy): Eukaryota > Metazoa > Mollusca > Bivalvia > Cardiida > Cardiidae > Hippopus > Hippopus hippopus. The sequence continues at coordinate 2,135,803 of OX328110.1, read as the reverse complement.
GAGACGGCACTTTCCGTTTTTATGTAATTTTCTGTAATGCGCAAGTTTACTGTAGCACAAAATCTCATTTAGTCGTAAAAATGCCGTCTCGGATTAGCCTGCGCTGACTGCGCAGGCTAATCCGAGACGACATTTAACGCAAATGTCCGAATGCCCCTTTTCGAGTTTTGCAAGCCATATTATGTAGAAGCTTGCAATTATATCTCATCCAATTCATAGAGACATGTATGAAACACAAACAGAAAACCCCCACTTTCACCCAAACCTACAGCTTCTATTTACTCGAAGATATCTTTTACAGAAATCTAAATATACTGCTTCAATAATCTTAAATAAACAATGGCCCCAGATTTCAGAAGAGTGACATAAAACTTGTTTCACAAATGAATCAAACAATTTGATTGAAATAACAATAGCCCAACACTTCAGAAGAGTAACATTACCCTGGTTTTACTAAGGAATCAAACATCTTTAAATGTTCTCTGTGTAGAAAGCATCCGATTTTTTATTTATTTATTTATTTTTTTTTTTAAATACATAATAATGCCTTGCGCGCTTGAATTGAAAGTTTTGCGTTGGTAGATGACCGTGTCAGTACTGGTATTAAGTATACTCCCATGTATTATACATAGGGACAAGTTTAATTTAAACTGTACCATGTGAAATTATGGAAATTATTGTGAAGATGCCTATCAGCTGTTTTACATTCGGTCCAAGTGATAGTCGCTGGTAGAAAAATGGGTTTTAAACCAGGTAAAAAATAATCAAAAGATAAAGCTACTTGGCAAGTTTTGATCTGGTTTTGAAATTCTCTTTTTCTGCCAGCGACTAACACTTGGACCAAATGTGCAGTAACAGATTGTCATCTTCACAGTCATTTCCATAACTTCATACTTTTAAATAGTTTAATCTAAATTCAAAACATTTTAACAGCCGCATTGTTTACTTTTGGCCATTTGGCCTCAATAGAAGTTTATCTTTCGCAATATTTTGATCCACTTTTACTTTATTTCAATTTTACAGACGGACATTGCAAATGGAACGATTCGATTTGACTTCCTGATAGACGGGTCCCATCACGCACAGATAAGTTGTCGCCAACATAGCGAAGGAATGCAACACAGTCTAACAATCCACGGACATACAGTACCGGAAGTGGAATAGTAGAGTACAGGTGTCCCGTCAATATAGAACTGTACTGTGATTACAATTGTCTGAAGTGAAATGACTTTGTTTTGTATTGCATGGTATGTTTTGTTGGACATGTTTGAGAAAAGGTTTTACGTAGATAAAACCCTAAAGCTTTTGCAGTTTCTATCCGAAATGATAAGTTATAGGCCCTTTCTTGTGCAATTTTTGGGGTTCGAAATTGGGTTTTTCTGAGACATTTCTTTCAAAGAAACATCCCCACCCCCTGTAAAGTATCATTTTCTATTTTAGTAGAGTATAATTTCTGATAACCCCTACATCCTGTTGTTACATATTGCTCTTTGATCTTCAGATTTTGCATCGCAACAATGATAGTAAAAAACATACGGATATTGGAATTATAAAAAAATTATTCAACAATGACATAAAATCTATTCAAAAGCAATTCTTGATGTCATTTCATGATATCCACAGCAGGAAAACTGTGCCCCTCCCTACATTTTTTTTCCTAGGCCAGGTCATAATTTTGGGTTCTATGACAATTCCAAAAGTTTTATGTGACCAGAAAGATTTTCAAAAATCCACATCGACATTAAACGTAAATGTGTCAACAATGATACGTTAGATGACAACAGTTTGCACCCTTGTTATTGAGATGGTAATAAAATGTTAGAACAAAGCAACCAGGACGATACGCAAAATCCCCATTTTGATGTTTCCAGAGTTCTTTTTTTTTACCAGAAATTAAGTTTAATCAAATATTACTACTGATAATTTAATTCAATTTCGAAAGTCGTTAGAATTGTATATAACATGTCGGGAAATAAAATGCTTACAGATCTGCTCGAGGGAGAGTGAGTGCAATACAGATAAGTTCGAAGTGGAAAAAAATCTTAGAGTGTTAAACGTTTAAATGTTTTGATCACAAATCATTGGACGAACCAAAGATCATGGTGAATCTTTTGTGCACAAAAGGTTCACTATGATCTTTGAGTCGTCCAACGATTTATTTTGATTTTAGTCAGCTCTGTCGGCAAAAAGTCTATGTGGTGATTAGCCGGTTAATAAAGTATAGAAATACTCTTGCACTGCGCCCCATGGTTTTTCACTCTTTCTACAGTGAATGATATTTTTTATATGGAAAAAAAAATTATTTTGAAATGCAGACACCAAACTACATGCAGGACTTTTTTTAAAAAAGAATAAATACGAGGTAATTAATAAGATATAGATGACCAGTTCTGACATGAGTTGGCGTTTAAGATAAAATTTTATTAAACTCGTCAAAAAAAAGTGTTACTAAGCTCGCCAAAAGACTCGCTTAATAATATTTCGCAAGACTCGTTTAATAAAATTTCATCTTAAACGCCAACGCATGTCAGATTCTTTATATCACATAAATATATTTCACAAATTATAAATCAGAAGCTGCAAAACCATCTACAGATGCACCAGCAGTTAGATCCATAAAACCCATGTATTTCTATGAAATACATGTTCGTTCAAAATGACGTCACACAATTGTGATATAGAACGTGTATAAGATCAGAACATTCGTAATGGAAACATTACACTAATGAAAAATAAATCTATTACATGCATATACCTGAACACGACAGAAAAACAATCCGTATCTACACGCTGTGAAATACGGTTCAAAATATGGTGTGATGACGTAATAATGAGGCACCTCACGAGCGGTATATGTATGTATACATTTGCAATTTGATTGGTCAAAACTTTACGCTGTAATATTCATCCGCCTTTTATAAAAACGAAGTTACTGGCTTCTACATCATTATTTGCTTTATTTTGTTTAGACTTTTCGAATAAAATGTCAATAATTTGCAGTATTTTGTTGTTGAAAAGGTGTAGGTTTATAATTAAAGGAATATTATGCTGTAGTCACTTTCCTGGTGCTTGTATTTACTTCATGCTGCGTCTAAAAATTTTGGCATCTCGCTCGACCTTCGGTCTCGCGCGATACCAATTTTTCTCACGCTGTTCGAATTAAACACATGTACAAGCACAAATATAGTCACTATGTGCAGCATAATATTCCGTATATATCAGAAGACACTTACCTGTGTATTATATACTTTAGGTGGAAGTCCATAACCCTGTTACTTGTAACTGCTCACTAGATTAGAAAATTTCTTACATGTACAATTTGAAAACAAATGCATACGAAAAAGTAGTTCAAAGGATGCTTTCTCCCTTGAAAAACGTAGAAATCTGTCAGAGAAAAGGATAAAATGCCAGCTACCAACATTTTTTTTGTGTGTTTTAAAGGTCTTCTTTCTCCGGGTCGTATAAGCAACAGTTGTATGGTAAATGCAGGTTCTGCCAGAGGAAAATGAAACTTAAAGACCTGGGGTACTTTTCACTAAACTGCGCACGCACGAAATTTGCGTACGCAATTTTTGTAAGCAAGCATTAAGTCTGGAAACAAGTTTCACTGAACAGCAGAACTTTACGATTTGAGTAAGTATTTGCATAACTTAACGTCAGCTCATACCTTTGGGTTAACCAGGGATCGTACGAGTGTATATTCAATCCCCCCAAAAATGCGTAAATCTACGCAGTTTAGTGAAAGGTACACCTGGAGATCTGGACAGCCTTTCGGTAATCTGCGTACGCACGAACTTTGCGTGCGCAGATTAGGTAAGCAGGCATCAAGTCTGAAAACAAGTTTCAATAAACTGCATAGTTTTACGTTTTAATTAGTTGATACCTTCCCCAGCTCATACCTTTGAATACTTAAAGCAGTAATTGTAATGTGCGTGCAGACAGTTTAAAATATTTTGCGTAAATCTACGCATTTGATTGAAACGCAGTCCTGGTGTCCTTAAACTATTTCCAATGAGTAGGTTCTTTTGGCACTCATGAAGTGACAGTAATTTTAAGGTCAATGTTAGCTGTTTGTTTGTTGTTGTAGTGGTTGAGCCCTGTAGATTGAAATTGTATGATACAAAACATAGGAAGCGTGTTCTTGGACATTAAGAATGTTTGCAGCATGATATAGGTTCGCAAAACTTTAAATAAATGTCTTTTATTCAGTTCTGTGAAAGAGAGAGTTTGAAGTTTGTGCGTTTATTACAATGAGAATAAATTTGTATTACCTATATTAGTTTAGATTCTTTATAAAAATGGTGTAAGACCACACGTACAATAAAGAAAATGGGTAATTGAAAGCGATTTTGATTGTGTTGGTCTTTTTACATATTTTGTTTAAATGAAATTCTGATGCTGCAGTTTTTACCATTGGAAACACCACAAAATTAAAAGTAAAAATAAACAAGTTAACCAGATGATTACAGTTTCTATAAGTGGTATTTATTGGAATTCGATTTACCATACGTGTGCTTTTTTCACTCTGATTGGTGATACAATATGCATTGAAATAATGTTTAATTCTTTGCCACACGATAAAATTTCAGATCTGTCTGAATTGAAAGCACTTGTAGGTGACAAAATAAATATGAATCGAAAAGTGAAAAGATTTGGAAAGTCAGAAAACATTGGGGAAAAAGAGAAGATGCTGGTTTCCAGCACACGCAATTTGTAAAACGTTAAAGTTGTGTAATACTATTTTTTTTTTTTTTTTCTTTCTTTCTTTCTTTTAATTGTGCTTACATACCAAATGTAAACTTGGTATTTGTTAGTATTTTCCTATTTTGGTTTTAGAGATATGCAATGCATAGTTGTTGTCTTATTTTAATATGATAATGTATTGTTGTTACATGTATTTATGTGTTAGCGAAAATAAGGGAACGTAGGTAAGTTTCCTTGTTTGATTCCACTTTATAACTGAATGAACATTAAATTGTTGATTTTCAGATATAAAAAGACAAGCATTTTTTTTTTTTTTATATTCGTTTTCCAAACATCAGAATATTGATGAGGTTCGAAAACAATGAAAATAACAGAAAAGGATGGTAAATTTTATTGCTGAAGTTATCTACAAGGTGAAAACATACTCTGTAGTGATTATCTACAATATAAATAAAAACGTTTAGCTGGAGAGTTATGTGCTACTCAAAATAATATCCTTTTTTTCTAATGGTTTATGTTTGGTTAGCATCCCAGTAGAATTCAGAAGACATCCTTATTGAAAATTCGAAAAGATTTAAACAAAGGAGTTTGGTGGCATTTAATAGAATATCTTGATAAATGTTCTGTAGAAGTTAAGAAATATTGACCAGAAATAATATTGGTAATATCACGAAATCTCGGTAAAAGATCATTTTTAGTATTTTTTACAAGTTCGAGGACAATTTTGCTCAGAAACTTCCAAGGCTACATGGGGAATTGTAACTTAAATTCTTCTTTTTCCCCAATGGTTGCGAAAGTCAGCAATCAAATCATGAGGACATACTAGTATGTGTACAAAATTGTTAAACAATATGGTCTCAGATTCTGTACATAAAAACGTAGTACATAAATGGTCAATTGAGTCATTCAAAATTGATATAAATCCATATAAGCTTGCCTGTTCCTAAATCAATTTGCAATTTTTTCAAACAAAATAAGTAAACAGAAGTATGACCAGGGGCAAGGATGCATTTTTTTGATATGTAACCAGAGGGAACCATTCCTAATTGAGATATGGATGAAAAGAGGCCAAGAGATGCTATAGATTGGGAGTTTTACTAATCATGAGAATACTTTCAACAACGCAATACCCCTACCTTGGTTAATGTTTCTGAACATTCATGGAGTCCCGTTCGAAAGTGAGTATCGTATACTTACATCATTAGAATTCGTGCCTTTTGTAGCTGAATTTTGTTTGTTTGTTTTTGTTTTTTTAATGAGAGTTAATCGTTTTTTGTTTATTTTTGTACATACTTTAATGATGCAATAAAAGTTATGTTGACATAAACTTGGCTTTTGCTATTTTTAAATCGAATTTCCTCCTAAGTAAACGACACAAGAAAGCATGTACATTAAAGAACAGTCTAGATCTAAGATGAGACTCTGCATTCTTGGTCTGCATTCACCAGTTATTCTATAGAACATTCTTAGTCCTAATGCTATGATTTTAGTGTGATTAGGTTTTTTTTCCATACCTCCATGAAAACAAAAAAAATTCTCTTCATTCCTTAAATAGAAAAACTTTTTCGTGGTTTAGTATTGTTTCAACTTTCAACTTTATGTTGGAAAGGAAACTGTGGCTGGTAAACCAAGACATAAGTGCTTTACGAAATACTGGTACAGAAAAAAAAATAGCAGGTACATAGCTAGTACTCTGTTATAGCAAGTACAATATTCATATGGATTTAAGTTGTGTGGAACGGGAAGGGGGCATTGACCTGGATTCCAGTCCTATCATGTTTTCCTTATATATATTCTGACTTTATTTTGTCAAAAATGACGGTAATATTTACAGAGCCGATCATAAGTACGGAAAAAGTACATTAAGACCAGAATATACGATCAAAATTGAAAAATGACTCCGAAACGCACTGATAAAAAAATCTTTATTTCGAACAATGATCGACATAACAACAAAGGGAAAATAATCGTACAGTCATAACAAACATCAAACGTGAAAAAAATATTATACTGATTTCCTCCCTTTCCGCCTTTGGTTCTGTCCTGTCTTTGTCTCTAGTCTTTCCGCCTTTGGTTCTGTCCTGTCTTTGTCTCTGCTGTTGCTCTCTCTCTCTCTCTCTCTCTTTTAGGACGAATCCCTTGATTTGAACCATATTTAATAATATGTGATGTCGAAATGCCTTCAGTTTAGAAAAGCCTAAAATGGTTTCGTCTGCGAAGCGCGACTCACTGACCTTCTGCGGACAGTGTAGATCAAGATCAGACTGCACAGAACGTTTTTTGTTTGAGGTAAAATTTGTGCAAGTCAATTGGCCAAAACTTGATTAATATGCTTAAAAAAGCCATGATCTGTGAAATGGGGGCGTAATGCATTTGGGGAAAAAAAAATAAGTGTCGACTCAGTTCAGCCTGCGCAGTCCGCGCAGGCTGATCTGTGTCGAAACTTTTTGCTTTTGGTAATCCTAAATTTTGTTCAAGTCAGATGGTCATTCTACCTCGAGATTCAGTTAGTAGTTCGACAAAACTTATTTTATGTTATGGATCCATAATCATTTAAGTACTTGTTTACTAAATTGCGTTACGGTGATGCATTAATCCTGCCTTCTGCCACAGCATGCCTCAATTTTAAAAAGAGGCGACTTGTGTAATTGGTTTGAAAATGAATTTAAAAAAAAAAAACATATAGGCACATCTAAACACAAAATGAAAGACTTTAATCCTCGAAATGTCCCATGTAACTTTGGCAGAATTAGTATCTCTTGGATACAGTTTCTTACAGAACAACAATGCATGCAATTCCGAACATAAAACTTGATAAATAAATAAATAATAATAATAGTAGTAATAATAAAAATAATAATCCATGCTCTGTGAAAAGGAGGTTTAATGCATCTGCAAAAAGTATCGACCCAGGTCAGCCTGCGCAGTCCGCGCAGGCTGACCTGGGGTCGAAACTTTTTGCTTTCGGTAAACTCTGCCTGATCATTCATTTAGTTGTTTGACAAAAATGGATTTTACGAGTTCATAATCATCTGATGGTTTGTTTGTTATAATGCATTAAGGTGTCTTACGAACAAAGTCCGTAACAAAGAAACAAATGAACAAATGCATAGCAGAAATACAGGAACCAGGCAGGATTCGAACCTAGAACGTCCGGACGAAAGGCCAATACCATAGCCACTGAGCTAAAGAGAATTCTCCCTTACGCAGTTGTTAGGTATTGTATTTTAAATCTGGATGAAGCCATGCATGAAGGAGTGGTCTCCCGTAACATACCCCCTCTTAAAGTCATCATTTATTGATGACTCAAAAACTTATTAGGCAGAAAGTCCGTTTTTGGACAACAAATGGGAATAATGGCTCAATGGCCAATCCCGGACGAGCCCCCATCTTACGAACAAAGTCCGTAACAAAGAAACAAATGAACAAATGCATAACCACTGAGCTAAAGAAAATTCTCCCTAACGCAGCTGTTAGGTATTGTATTTAAATCGGGATGCAGCCATGCATGAAGGAGTGGTCTCCCGTAACAGGTGACGCATTAAACACTTTTTTTACCAGAGCATGCCCAATAAAAAAGGCCACTTGTCTAACCCTTAGTCTGCTAAATAAATAATATGAAACTTTCAAGCCGATAGTTATGACCCCCATTGATGATATTTCAAATTTATCTGGAGAAAAGAATCTCCTTATCGGACAGTGTAGATTAATGATCAGACTGCACGTTCTGTGCTGTCTGAACTTGATTTACACAGTCTGCAAAAGGTCAGTGAGTTGCTCTTAGCAGCCTAAGGGTGAACTGGTTTGAAAATATGAAGAAAAAATGTAGGCACATTCGAATAGAAACATATGTTGAAAGACTTGTATCCCCGTGAAGGTTTGGTATTAGAATCAATTTATATGTACATACAACTTCGTACATAATTACAAATGCATGACAATTTCGAATATAAAACTTGATAAATATGAAAACAAATACAATGAACGCTTTTAAGAAAATAAAATCCCTGAAGTTCAAAAATAGCCTTCTATGTGCAGTGTCTGGCCCGAGTTTCACCAACAATTCTTGGTATTGTCCTCACTATTCATTCGAGGACTAACTATCTGATTGACTGAGAATCTGCAGAGGCGTAGCCAGCCCAAAATAAAGTATACGCATAAGTAATACCGAAGGTATTATCCGAGGGACGAAGTGCCGAGAGGGTGGGAGAGGGATTTCTCCAGCACGGTCGTCTGAAAGGCCTCCCCCAGGAATCTTTTGAATTGAAGAAACTATTTGGTGGCCTTAGGTGACTTTTTTTGCAAAATTGTCTTTTTTTTTTTTTCTTTTGCACAGTATACGCAACTGCGTTTTTGCATAAATGTAGCTACGCCCCTGATCTGATTGGCTGAAACAGAAAGCCTCAGCCAATCAGATGGCAAGTCTTTGAATCGAAAATACTTACTGAACTTAGAATCTTGGTGAATACGGCCTCTTTTTAAAAAGAGGAAATGGCGTCATGACGATCACTTGGCAGGTCAAACGTCATCGTCAAATGGTCTTTCCACATAGTTCAATGGTCTTAGATCAGATGAAAGTTTACGTTCCATGTCTTTGGTCAGGTGTATTCTGGTCTTTCTCGCCTGCCGGACGATAACGATGCTAAGGATCACGGTGATAAGGATCACAGCGACCAGTGCTGCCACAGCAACTAGAACTGGTGTCGAAAAGCTTGCGGTTTGGAGATCCAAGTTTAGGCCGTCATCATCTGTGAACAAAAGAAGACAAAAAGTTGTAGAGTAAGTCTGACCAGTAACGAAAGGTCCGTAGATAATTGGAGGGGGAAAAACAGGCACACTATTTGAGTTATGCTTTGTGAAAAGGGGGCTTGATGCATCTGCAAAAAGTATTGACCCAGGTCAGCCTGCGCAGTCCGCACAGGCTGACCTTGGCCGAAACTTTTTGATATTAGTCATTTTTTGCATGTTAAAAGACCATTCTACCTCATGATTCAGACGATTGTTAGACAAAATGAATTTTATGGATCCATAGCTATGTGATGACGCGCTTGGTATAATACATCACGGAGATGCATTAAGCTTCCTTTTGCTAGAGCATGACTCATTGCTGTTTCAACCGTTCATCAAACATACCCGAGTTTTAACAATCCTTCGGATGAGGGATTTTGAAAGTATTGTGAGAAGAGATCAGACTGTACGTTCTGTGCATTCTGATCTTGATCTTTAATGTCCGCAAAAAAGTCGTGATAATAGGTCTAAATGCGCCTTAAATATGACGAATTCAACGAATCGAAATAAAAAGAGTTATGATATATTTACAGTAGTCTTCCTAAAGCTTACCTTTCGATTTAGACGGTACAAGTTTAATAACAAGATCCGTTTGCCCATGGATGATTTGAGGCGATGCTAGCAAACATTTAAACCTTCGTTGTGTATCTTCTTCCCTCACCGAGCGAATTGTAAAATTTGTTCTCACTTCAGTGCCGTTCCTGCAAAAAAAAAAATCGTTTCTATAGCCAGTTGCTAGAAATCGATCGGTCGGTCGATCGGTCGGTAGATCGATCGATTGATTGATACCTCTCTTTCATCAGGTAGCTTATTCATGTACTTCTTGGGTCTTACCAGTATTAGGCTAGGGCACTAACGTCTCTTGCCAGTGACACTCCAACAAAAAACCTACCGCTACCATCTAAAATGTCATCCACTTTTCGACGACTAAAAATACTATCTACTTAAAGTTAGAAAGCTTTTATATCTTATAGGCTTTACTATACAAGCGGACGGTACAGATCCAAGATCAGACAGCACGTTATATGTTGAGTCATTTTTATAAATTGGCCGCATTCGGTAAAAATAGGTTTTGATGCAAATGCAAAAAGCATTCACCCATGACAGCCTGCGCAGTCCGCGCAGGCTGACATGTGTCAATACTTTTTTTAATGCTAGTTGTAATATTTTCTGCATGTCAAAGGACCAGTCTTCCCCATGATTCCCCATGTTAGACAAAACGAATTTCATGGATACATAAGTATGTGATGTCTTACATGGTATAATGTGTTACAAAGTATCATTAAACCCTCTTTTCACATAGTATGGCTCAAATAGATTTCATTAGCTCAGCAAAGTATGGTCTTGAGTAAATCTAATACTTACCCGTAATTATATTCCTGGACAGCGTATCGTGGATCGAAATCTGTAACTGGGATCCATTCAGTATTGACACTTTTATCACGTGACACATACCATTGCACTATTCTTAGATCATCACCATCGCTACAGCCAAAGTAAGCGTTACACGGAAGCACCAGGTCCTGTCCCAGGTTACAAACAGTGGTTTCACAGGGCAGTGGTGCAATTGCATAGGGTCCTCGCGCCAAGGGGTCGCAAGCAACAACTTCAATGGAGAATTTCCGGCTGATTTCACGAAAAATAGTTCCATTTCGTTGCGGATAACATCGGTACGTCCCGGCGTCCTGATTTTCAACACTTTTGAATATCAAAATTTGGTGATTGTTGAAAAACTCTATCCGGTCTTGCTCCATGTAGGATATGTTCAAAACTTCCCACTGACGTCTTTCTCTGTCCAACTTTGCCCAGACTATATTGTCCGCATTATGCATGCAACACCTTAGCTCGACGAAATGTCCAAAACGAGCTGTTATAGCGTCGCTATATTCTTTGATGGGAAAGTATGGGGTCCCTGTAAAGACAATTGAAAAGGTATTGGTTTAAGTTTTATTATATCCCTGAAATATGGTATGATGACGTATCGCGTGTACAGAATACGCATGCGTTTAATTTGTCAAAACGCTAAGATATTTATCCCCCATTTAAAACAAGAAAAAAACCACTTATTACCGACTAATCCATCATTTGTTTGATTTTGTAAACCGTTTACGAATAAAATGTCAATAATTTTATTTTTTAGTCGTTGAAAGTTGTAGGTATATAATAAAAGGAATATCTTGTTGTAGTAGCTTTCCTAATGTTTGTATTTGCTTCTAGCGGCGTAGGAAAATTTTACATCTCTCTTGACCTTCGGTCTCGCGCTTTATCAAAATTTCTCACGTTGCTCGTCATATACAAGGACCAGGTAAGTTACTACAACATTATATTCCGTATTTACTTCAAAAATTCAGAAGCACTCAGACCCCAATAGCAATATACATACATGTATAAATGACAACAATACAGAAAATGTAGAAATATATCGGCACATAGTCTTACAGACCAAGAAAAACTCAAAGGCGTATTCGAAAAGTGGGACACCGTTAGTAACAAAAAAAAATGGCCGTATTTATCAATCATTCTTAGTTCAGACCTAATTTTCTTAAAGTTCTATTACAAGCAATCTGATTAGTTGAGACCGAAAGTCCAGGCTAATTAGATTGGTAGTGCAATGAAATATAAACCGTGTCCTGGCAGAAGGGGGTCTGATGCATCTCTATGGTGCATAAAACCCAACAAGTCATCACACAATTATGGATCCATAAAAATCCAGTTTATGGAACAAACAAACCATTTAATCATGAGGTAGAATGGTCCTTTTACATACAGAAAAAATTATTGATAACGAAAAGTTTCAACCCAGGTCAGCCTGCGCGGACTGCGCAGGCTGACCTGGGTCGATACTTTTTGCAGATGCATTAAGCCCCCTTTTCACAGAGCATGACTAAGATAAGACTAAATAATGATTTACCTCCATGGTCCTTCGTCTGTGCTGGGCAACCCATTCCGAGAACATATACAATGTTGCCCATGGAAAGTATAATAACTGCTTTGGTAAAGGATATCATTTTCTTCTCGTTCCTTCAAACGTTAACTTTTGCTTGTATGTTATCCTTTTGGTTTTCGTTGCAGGTCTGAAATAATATAATTGAGGAATATATATATAAGCCATGCTCTGGTAAATGTTGAATGCACTCCTTGCTGCATTACTGTAAACATGGATATATATATGGCTTGCAACACGCGAAAAGGGGCATTCGGACATTTGCGTAAAGTGTCGTCTCGGATCAGCCTGCGCAGTCCGCGCAGGCTAATCCGAAACGACACTTTCCGTTTTTATGCAACTTTCTGTTTTGCGCAAGTCTACTGTAGCACAAAATCTAATGTAGTCGTAAAGTGCCGTCTCGGATTAGCCTGGGCAGACTGCGAAGGCTGATCCGAGACGACACTTTACGCAGATGTCCAAATGCCCATTTTCGCGTGTTGTAAGCCATATGCGTGTCAAAAAATTGCAAATTACCGATTACGGACATGTATAGAAATGTTTGCGAATTCAAGACACCCTTTATTTGTTTGTACATTTGAGGTAAAATACGTGAGCAGAAAAATTTGGGAATTTTTTAAATTCGCGAAATCTCAAAAATTTCCACATCGCAAAAATTTCCACTTATACAGTTTACCAAGCAAGTCATCATATACTTCTAGATTCATAAAATTCATGTTGTCTAAAGGCTGACAAAATCCAGAGGCAGAATGGTCCTTAGATATGCAGAAAATTTACCAAAGAAAAACGTTTCCAAATAAAAACGAAGAGAAATGTAACAGTTCTCACAAATAGCCTCCCCAGGCGGGATTTGAACCTAGGACCTCCAAGTCCCATGGCGAACGCTCTACCACGTCGCTACAAAAGCTAGCTCTTTAGCAAGGCACTATAAGTGTCCCCTTATACAAACACAAGCTATACATTTACATCTATCTGAGTGATAATCCAGTATACTACAGAATGAAAAAGAAGAAGAGGGAAAGGAAAAGGAAGAGGAAGAAGAAGAACAACAACAACCAGAAGAAGAACAAAAGTAAGATCAAGAAGAAAGCTAAGAAGAAGAGGGAAAAAGAAAAAAAAAAAGCAGCAACAACAACGACAAGAACAAAAACAAGAAGAAAATAAAGAATAAATAGAAGAAGAAGGAGGAGAACAACAACAACAACAAAAGGAAGAAGAAGAAAAAGAAGAGGAAGAAGAAGAAGCAGAAGAAGAAGAACAACAACAACAACGACAAGATGGTGACTTCAATGATGATAATGACGTTGATGATGTTGATGATAATATAATTCATAGTCAGTGAAAAAAAAAAAAAGTACCTAGAAGTAGGTATTACAAACTTTTAAGCCTCTTCAAGCGAATGCATGGCCCTTTAAATAGTCTAATGTTGTCAGTATTACGCAATCTCACTATAATTACAACGCTGACGTAACATCCCGTTTTAGACTATGTCTAGCAATCTAAAAAGCTGTTTTCAGGAAATTCATATAGGCCTACTTGCATGACATAAGATTTGTTCTGATACACTTTTCACATCACAGTTTTAATCATGAGTATTTTTTTCCCGGTATCCTTAACACTTAACCACACAATTCTGAGGTATAACGATCTTGAGGAAGAAGGCTTCTGAAAACAGCCCTCAAAAGAATGGTTTTTGAAACAGCCCACAGCAAGAACGACGAGTGAAGGTAGAGCAGGGAAAATATCGGGTAGCTGGGTGATTATACAGGTAAATATGACTTTAAAGGTCCATGCAACTAGATTTTGTGACCCATGTTTGTGACAATTTTTTTTACAAAATCTAGTTATTTTTCAATGTCAGCAAAGATAGCTGGAAAGCCAATATAACAATAGAAACAATGCTCTGTGAAAAGGGGATTTAACGGACCTACAAAAAGTATCGATCCAGATCACCCTGCGCGCTGACATGGGTCGAAAATTTTTGGAATTGATAAATTTTCTGCAAGCCAAAGGAATATTCTACCTCATGATTCAATCAGTCTATAGACAAAATGGAACCATGTTATTCCAGGACTTGCTTGGTATAAAACGAAGATCTATGCGTTTAAAACCCTTTCTCCCTGGGCACCGCTTTAATGTAGAAAATCTGAGGACAGTCACATGTTTCTCTTTGTAAATACTCTTATCCTACATGTCACTGGGCTGCCGTTTTTGTCTAACAAGCAATAAATAGATACAGGATACTTTTTTTTTTTCGGTGAAAGATCGAAACTTATTTCATTGAGTGAACATTGTCGGTAATATTTTCACGAAAGGGGCAAGCTTTCGATCCTTCATCGAAAATCAAAAATATTTTATTCATTCTATGCTTCTAACTCCTTTATTGGGAGGACCTACATCAAAATCCAGTACAGTTGTTTCCGGTAATTTCCGGTGGCGTACCCCCGCCGCATAACAACACATTACAATATTACGTATAGCGCGAGAAATGTAGGGTAAATTACTTCATATTTCCATCTGGTTTAATGGCACGCGCTGTTTACCTAGGTAACTAGTGCGCGGGAACTACTTTTTCCGCCTTCAATTGAAGAGTCAGAAAATAAAATCGGTATTTTCACTGGTCGTAACGCGGAAGTATCAAACAATATTCCACCGTTGTTTTTTCGATAAACTACTGAGAAGCATGAAATAAAGACTTGTTTACAGTGTATAAGGAAGCTAAATAAGTGGAATGAAACTTTCGAGCCGATAGTAAAAACCAAATCTTATTGCAAAGGTATTTTTGAAGAAAGATTATCTCCTTATCGGACAGTGTAGATCTAAGATCAAAACTCCTTGAGTGGCGCTTTGCATCCTAGGGGTTAAAGATACATCTAAACTCGTTTTCGGCAGTTTTCAGCCAGTTTTTAACCCATTTCATCCTTTTTTCATGAAACTATAATCCTTCTTGTATCTTCATGCCAAATGTTGCCCCTGATGGCTGCAAGATTGCAAAGATTACGACAGAAAGAAAATGAATTTCATGTTATGGAGGCCTTCAAAGCAATCACTGTTGTCGTTTCCGGTTTTAAATGATGTTTATATGGTGTTTTCTATGCCTTACACTATATATATTGGTAATTTATCTATGTTTACACTGCTGAACCATTCTACATACTTTCAAGTTTTAACAGCGTTTCTCTCTCTCTCTCTCTCTCTCTCTCTCTCTAGAGAGCTCTGTGAGGATGTATGTATCTTAAACATTTCACCAAGAAGTGTCAATATGTGAAATTTACTTTTAAAGTGCATGCTGATGTTAAGGAATATTGAAAAATAGGAAATTCCCATAGTCCCAAGGTGCAATAACTAAACACTAAATATATTCAAATTATCCACTTGAAATCTACATTTCGTTTAAGTGTTTCTCACACATTTCAATACAGATTTATCTTTTCTTTCTAAACGTTTGTCTGTTAAGTCACTTGTCTTAAATACCAGTTCACAACTATTGTTATATTTTGGATAGCCATACAATTTGAGTCGTGTTCTGTGAAAAGGGGGCTTAGTGCATCTGCAAAAAGTATCGACTCAGGTCAGCCTGCGCAGTCCGCGCAGGCTGACCTGAGTCGATACTTTTTGCTTTAGGTCAATTTTCTGCATGTCAAAGGACCATTCTATCTCATAATTCAGTCGGTTGTAAGATATAATGGATTTTTGCCAGGGCATGGCTCAAGTTGTTATCTCGTTTCCTCTGCCCTTACCAGTCTATTCTTTCTCTGTTTTTGAGAATTTAACTCGTGCTAATGAGACATACGATTTCCGGTTCACGTGCTTTGGCCCACGTTATCTTTCGTGGGTTTTGAAGAACTTAATGTAGGTCTACGTGACTTCTTGCAAGTGACGAGACCCAAATTATTAATTAACTCTTTGCCAAACGACAACTTTTTGGGCTGAACCAAATTCAAAGCTTTGAATACGACAACGGGATCGTTTGAAGTCGGGATTGTGTAGTAAAGATGTAAAAACACTTATTACACAGGAAAACACAAATTCCATTCATTTTACCCTCAGTGATTGATATCAGTTCGAACAAGTCGAAATTTCATCGTTTGGTGAAGAAATCACGTTTTTTTTTCTTTTCAGAGTTCGAGATATATGAACTAGAAACAGTTAAAATCGGCTCTCACATTTCAGGTGTTCGGACTTAATTTATTCAAAATACATTTGTACACAACTAAACAAATTGGAAAGTCTGCATTCTGTATAGTCCTGATTATTGTCAATCATAGAAAGAATATTTTGCTTCTTGGCATTCTAAAGAACGATTTATCAATAAATGAAAGAAAATAACATCTGAGCTTTGCTCTGATAAACGGGTGTTCAATGCATCTCCGTGATGCATTAGATGCCAAGCAAGTCATCATATAATTCTTGGTCCTTAAAATCAATTTTGTCGAACAAACAACTGAGTCATGAGGTAAACTGGTCCTTTAAGCTGCAGAAAATTGACCTATTCCAAAAAGTTTCGGCCCAGGTCAGCCTTCGCGGACTACGCAGGCTGACCTGGTCGATACTCTTTGTAGGTGCCGCTTTTTCCTAGAGCATAGTTTCTAAAATTGAACCAAAAAGCAGTTCGAAAAATGACAGCAGCATTATCATCATAATTACTTTTAGAAATAGAAAATATTCTTATCTCAAGAGGATTTTTAAAATGCGCGTTACTTTATACAGTTAAAACTGCATTGCGAAAACCCGCCTTATTAGGTAATCAATCTTAAAATAGAAACTCACATGACGCGACAACAGGAAGTGAATTGTAATTCTATTAATAGAAACGCGATTTCGTCACCTGATTAGTTCATACTCTCGACTCATTTCCGTTAATAGATAGGACATTTAACCCTAAGCCTGCTAAGCGCGACTCACTGACCTTTTGCGGACAGTGTAGATCAAGATCAGACTGCACAGAACGTGCAGTCTGATCTTGGATCTACACTGTCCGAGAAGGAGATATTATTCCCCCAAATATAACTTTGAAATGGCAATATTTGGGTTTTTGCTATCGAATCGAAAATTCATTTTAGTTATATTGCAAGAGGGGGTTAAAACAATGAGATTACCACTTTATCCTTATTTAGCCTGACTAGCACAGCAGCCTGAGAAAGCATGTTTTTTTTTTTTTTTCTAAATCTGAAAAGATTTACCCTTTACAAGATAAGAAAATTTCAGACTAGTAAATCTTGAGAGCATTTTGTAGACAACAATTTAAACATGGTTCAAAAACAATTTAAACGTTAAAAATTTAAAATTGGGACATGTTTCTTACTGCACAGAGAGCACAATAGGAAAAGGATGAAATGCTGGTTCTCCTTTTCCCACAATGTTTTCAAAACTTTTTTTTTCTCAGGGTCTTAAAATCATGGGATTGCCTTCTAAGGCTTTAACCCGTAACTCTTAGTAGACGAAAATAAAAAAAAAAAATTATAAACTCTGCAGTGTTTGGAGAAAATATAATGAGCCGTGCTCTGGCAAAAGGGGTCTTAATGCATATCCGTGATGCATGATACCAAGCAAGTCATCATCACATGATCATAGATCCATAAAATCCATTTTGGCTAACAACGAACTTAATCATGAGGTAAACTAGTCCTTGTACATGCAGAAAATGACGAATAGCAAAAAGTTTCTGCCCAGGTCAGCCTGCGCGCATTGGGTCGATACTTTTTGCAGATGCATTAAACCCCCTTTTCACAGAGCATGTGGTCATATATGATTTGGCTCAGTTGATAGGATTTTTTTCTGAAAAGGTAGAAACATTGTGGGAAAAAGTTAACACGTTTGCTACCATCATTTTCTGAAAATTTCTTTCTCTTTTCATGATAAGCTGTTCTGATAATTAAATTTCAAACCTACACAAATTACCATAAATAAGTAGATAAATACAGAAAGTAGATACCTTTACTGGCAGATAAATATCATTTCTCAGAAACGGCGTGATCACGATCAAAGAACGATTTGGCACTCCCAATCACGACAACTGTTTTACATTTGAAGTGCTAAATTAAAGGCCCAGTAGCGACTAACGTAAAGAGTGCCAGTGTTAAAATGCATTAAAATTTAAACCATATCATTTAAAAGTACGGAAATTATTGGTCAAAGTATTAGTCGCTGGCAGAAGAAAATAAATTTCAAATCAGGCAAGAAGTAAACGAAATATAGAGTGTTTAACCTGGTATTGAAATTAATTTCTCTGCCAGTGACTTACGCTTGGACCGACCGTACAATAACAGATTGTCATCTTCACAATAATTTCCACAATTGTTAGACCAACTGGATTCATGGATCCATAATTATGTGATGAATTGCTTGGTATTATGCATCACGGAGATGCCCCAGAGCATGGGGCATTCATGATCGATGGGATTGAGGTCAAGGCTTGGGCTTGATAGTCCAGACGTGCAATATCCGAGCCATCCCTTTAAATGTAGTCTTGCACAATGTGGACAGTATTTGGAGGACGGTATCATACATTAGAATAAACCCGTCACTTATTGTATCAGCATGAATCTTGCCTTGGTGTCTATTAACTCACTGCCATCTAACTAGGCATTCAGTGAACCAACGAGGACAACAAGGAATAAAATGTCTGTACCTCCACACATGCTGATTGTACCCAAGACTGTTGGCGCCCCTCCATTACAGTTAAGTTAAGCAATGGTGGAGCCATTTTTCGGTTATTTCCCTTGATTCCTTTTCAAAACTACATTGGTCCTGACAGAGGAATTACTTGGTTTTTATCCTTGATTTTCTTGCACTATACACATACGTTCTTGAGATAATATTTAAAGTTAAATTGGTTAGATTGTTTATAAATCGACATTTACACATTTATCTGGTGATGGAGAACATAATTTGTTTTAAGACTACAAGGGGACCTAACACATATATCATAAATCAAATTATATTCATCGCAACTTCCCCAAGGAAATCACGGATAAAAACAAAGGAATGTGGGTAAACAGACCAATCTGTTATTTGAGTTACCTTTAGTCTTTATCTGGCAAGGCAGCATGAAAATTTCATTTAAAGGAATGCCCCCCCCTCCCACCACCACCATATTTTGTGCATGAAATCCCCCACCATATCCTAGCATGTCTGTCTGTATATGAAAATATTGTAGAAGAAGAAAAAAATGCAGTTATATCCCTTTTTCCAACAGTGATTCATACCCATTTAAATACGAATACTATCACTTGCGCCACATTTAAAAGGTCGCAAGCAAATGCTTCCGTTAAAGATGAGTCTAAAATTTTGCCAACCGTTACAGATTACTTTTGAGCCATGCTCTGTGAAAAAGGGGTCTAGTGCAATTCCGTGATGCGTTATACCAAGCAAGTCATCACATAATTATGGAACCATGAAATCTATTTTCTATCATAACAATTGGCTGAATCATTAGGTAGACTAGTCCTTTGACACGTAGAAAATCTATACCACAGCAAAAAGTTTCGACCCAGGTCAGCCTGCGCGGACTGCGCAGGCTGACCCGGGTCGATACTTTTTGCAAATGCAATAAGCCCCCTTTTCACAGAGCATGGCTCACTTATCAATATTATTATCAAAAAGAAGCGTCAGACGGAAGATGATAAAATTATTTGCGGTTAGACAACTTTTATATAAACAATAACTTGAACCCTGAAAACGCGAACTATCTAAACTAAAGCCTTTTCTTACGACGGCTTAAAACCGAACCCGGTAGCTCAGTCGATAGCGTACAGGACTTTTAGAACAGGGGGTAGCTGGTTCAATACCTGGCTTGGCCAATTTCTTTCCGAAGGTTGATCATAGTCAGTTCGACAGACATTCATTCCTCTCTCGCCTCTGGCCATTGAACATTCTACGATGGTTATGTGGGAAAGCAGCCAGTGGCTTGGAAAGAATATTGTGCGGAGTACTGGTAAAAGAAACTGCAGGAAAGCATTGACAGGTGCACTGGCAGCCGCGATATAATTGAAATAATGTTGAAAACGGCGTTAAACACCATACAATCAATCAATCAATCAATCGACGGCTCAAAATAAAATCAACTGAAACACGTATGATTTTAACTTCTTCTACAACTATACTACTGCAACTACTACTACTACTAATGAATTAAAGGCCCAGTAAAGGCCAAAATATCAAAGCAGGTGTCATAATACAGTTAAATTTAAATCATACCGCTAAAAGTATGGAAAATATTGTGGAGATGACAATCGGTTATTGCGTGGTAGGGTCATATGTTAGTCGCTGGCAGAAAAAAGAATTTTAAAATCAGGCAAAAAGTAAACAAAAGACACAGCCACCTGGTAGGTTTAAACCTAGTTTTGAAATTAATTTCTCTGTCAGCGACTACCACTTAGACCGACCGTACAATGAAAGACTGCCATCTTCAAAATAATTCCAATACTTTTAAATTGTATGATATAAATTTAAATGCATTTAAACATACACTTTGTTTACATTTGGCCTTTATTGTTACTTTAATGTATGGATGATGTTTTATGGCGCATCAATATTTAGGGTCATTTAGCGCGCAAATAAAAAAAAAAACGATAAAAAAGGTTGTAAGAATGTGAGTAGAAAGTATAACATGAAAGAACTGTTACAGAATGATTCTGTAATGGAAACTGAAGAACAGACATATACAGTGATAAGGATAAAATAGCCTGAAGAAGAAGAAAATTGTTTTAATTATATTACAGTTTTCTACATTTTCAAATCTCCTTGAGGAAAGCAGTCTCTCTGATTAGACCGAAAACCTTTCTGGTCTGGCTCGATCCGTCGATCGAGAGTTTTGCTGGGTTTTATTTTGATTTTTCACTACTACTACTACTACCTCTACCGCTACTTTTACTGAATAGCAGTTACAAATAAAGAGACACAAAGAGCTGAAAAAAGTATTTCTAGTACCTGTCTGTTGTGCTTTATGTTGAAAGAATAATATGGTTAGTATAATTAAATGGTTTGATTTACGCGGTATTTATGTCAATTTTTATAAATTCAGGATGGAAAACCCCCAGTCTAAAAATAGTATCAACCTTTTGCCAAACAATCCCGAGTTTTAACGACTTTGTGGTGAAAGGCTTTTTGAAAACATCGTGGGTAAAGGAGAAAATGCTGGTAACCAGCATTTTCTCCTTTTCCCACAATGTTTTCTACCCAATCAGTGACAAATTCCATGGTTTGGGCCACATTTAAATGTCCTCTGCGAATCCTCCATATTTGGACACGTGAGTTGGATTTTACGCCATATTTTGCATGTATTATTTCGTCAGCTTCTGACATGTCATAATTCTATTTCTACAAGTACATGGATATGAGTCATTATTGATTCATTTTGAGACAACTGTAGACCAAGATTAGCTTGAAATCCGATCTTACTTTAATCTTTATCATGCGAATAAGTGAAATTAAATTTTCAAGCCGATAATAAAACCCAAAATTTTGCTATTTCAAAGGTAATTTTAGGTGGACAAACATCTCTTTTTCTAACAGTGTAGATCCATGATCAGACTGCACGTTCCGTGCAGTCTGATCTTGATATACACTGTCCGTAAATGGTCAGCGAGTCGCGCTTAGAAGCCTAAGTGCTAAATTCTTCGCCAGTAGGAGTTTCAGCGGAAAAATATCCGCATTAAATGTGAATTACAACCACAACATTTCGGACCTGTCAAGTTAATCGTTATCCTGATAAATAACTTAAAATGGAAAGTTCAAGCCGATAGTAAAAACTCGAATAATTCTACTTCAAATTTATGTTTTGGAGAAAAAAAAAAAATCGCCGTATCGGATAGGGTTGATCCAAGATCAGACTGCACTTTCTTTGCAGTCTGATCTTGATCTACATTGTCTGCAAAAGGTCAGGGAGTCGCGCTTAGCAGCCTAAGTATTAAGATTTAAATACAATACAATCTCACGATACATCGACCCCTGATAAAGGCGGGTCTTTAAAAACAACGTGATAAAGGAGGAAACGCTGTAGTCCACCATTATCTCCTTTCCCCACAATGTTTTGAACCATGTAAAAAGCAGCTACCATGACATGATCCACGTCAGTCCATTAAATGTCGTCTGCAAATGATTCAGATCCGGACTCGAAAATTTTACAGTTTGGTAAAGAGTTAACCCTTTACCGCACAATGTCGTCTTTTAACGACCTTGGGAAAGAAGCCTTTTGAAAAAATTGCGAGAAAAGGAGAAAATGCTGGTAACCAGCATTTTCTCCTTTTCCCACAATGTTTTCAACCCTATTAAAAAATTGCATCATTTGAGCCACATTGAAATTGTCGTCTGCAAATGTTTTGAATTTGGAGAAGGCTAAAATTTTGTCGTCTGCTTAAGATTTAATACAAATGAAATAGTCGCGTGACTTGAACACTATCATTTCGCACTATGTGACCAGCTTGCACGCTGAATGAATGAGCACCATTTGATTGGCCCTCGATGAATAGAACTTCGCCCATTTATTTTGCCATCTGAAAATAATGTCAAAGCGAACAAGTCTAAAATCAGTTAGATCTAGTTTTCTTAAGTTCAAACATAAATTGCCGAGCCCCGGTAGCTCAGTCGGTAGCGTGCAGGACATGAGAACAAGGGGTCGTGGGTTCGATCCCTGGCTCGGCCAATTTCCTTCCGAGGATTGATGATAGTCATTGCGACAGGATTCATTCCTCTCCCACCGCTGACCATTGTTTCGACGATGGTTATGTGGGAAAGCAGCCAGTGGCTTGGAAAGAAAATTGTGCGGAGTACTGGTAAAAGAGACTCCAGGAAAGCATGGATAGATGCACTGGCCACCGCGATATAACTGAAATAATGTTGAAAACGGCGTTAAACACCATACAATCAATCAATCAATCAAACATAAATTATTTCATAGAGCCCATGTTGAAATTGGGGTTGGACCACAAGTTCTCTCAACTTAGAATTGGTCCTTCCCCAGCCATACAATTTTAACAATTATTTTTCCGGTAAAAGTAAGAAGTAAGTAAGAAAGTATAAAAGGAATAGTTTTTTTTAATTATTATTATTATTATTATTCCTAGAATCTATTCTTGTCTTTACCATGAATGGCCGAGCCCCGGTAGCTTAGTCGGTAGCGTGCAGGACTTGAGAATACGGGGTCCAGGGTTCGATCCCTGGCTACGACCCCTGGCTCGGCCAATTTCTTTCCGAGGATTGATGATAGTCACTGCGACAGGATTCATTCCTCTCCCACCGCTGACCATTGTTTCGACAATGATTATATGGGAAAGCAGCCAGTGGCTTGGAAAGAAAATTTTGCGGAGTACTGGTAAAAGAGACTCCAGGAAAGCATGGATAGGTGCACTGGCCGCCGCGATATAACTGAAATAATGTTGAAAACGGCGTTAAACACCATACAATCAATCAATCAATTTACCATGAATGACAGGCCCAAACAGTTTAGACATGACACATTGTATTTCAATAAGTGCGAGGTATCACAATACATTTGAGCCATGCTCTGTGAAAAGAGGGCTTAATGCATCTGCGAAAAGTATCGACCCAGGTCAGCCTGCGCAGTCCGCGCAGGCTGACCTGGGTCGAAACTTTTCGCTATCGGTCAATTTTCTGTATGTCAAAGGACCAGTTTACCCCATGATCAAGTCGGTTGTTTAAAAAGTGGCTCTTTTGGATCCATAATTATGTGATGACTTGGGCTGGTATCATGTATCACGGAGATGTATTAAGCCCCCTTGCCAGAGCATATCTCATTTGTTGACTGTCATAGTCATTTGATACATGTGAGTCATGCTCTGGCCAAAGGGGGTTTAATGCATTTACGTGACCCATTATACCAAGTAAATCATCACATATTCACGAAACCATAAAAAACCCATTTAGTCAAACAATCCACCAGATCTGGAGGTAGAATGGTCCTTTGACATGCAGAAAAAATACAAAAAGGAAAAAGTTTCGACCCATGTCAGCCAGAGACAGAGACAGATAGATAGATAGATAGATAGATAGACAGACAGACAGACAGACTCACAGACAGAAAGATGGAGAGAGAGACAGACAGACAGACAGAGATAGAGAGAGAGAGAGAGAGGGAGAGCAGAGTTCGACGAATCTGATGTTTATTATTGCAAAAAAAAAAAGCTGTCTTGTTTACAGTTGAGATTAAGTTGCTATTTCCGTTATCAAAGTCACGTGTACATGCATTTAATCTATGGTTGAGTTTCAACCTTCCAAACATCTCGCGCACAAAGCCTGTACATATGTACAGCAGTTTTAATCACATCGACATCTTGTATTAATCTGTGTACTTCGTTGAATATTACAAACTTGTTTACTATTAAATGACATCAAAGTTTTACGCAGAACAGTGGCAGAATTTATTTTAACTACATTCGTTTTTACATTGTATTTTGGCGACAAACATTTCGTCTATTAGGCATCTTATTTAGTGTAATCACTTATTAGTTTAGAGAAATTTTAAAGTGCTCCGTAACGCCCTACATTAGTTGTCTTGGCAACTGTTTTCTGTCTAAGTATGAATTTTGAGAATATCCTTTTCTGTCAGTTATTTCATAAAGAGTCTCTCTTTGTATGTTTTTCATATATTGATTTTAAATACCTTTTGAGATTCAGCCACAGTCTCGAAACTTTACGGACATCCCTCGTAGTTTTCATAGGTTCATAGACTTGAACACAACGTGAAAAAAATAATTACAACGAACAGTTTTCTCTCAGACACAACATTTGATTGAATATCTACATGTATGTACACAGTTCCTTAAATCAGATTTAGTCTATAAATCTAAAGCATAATATTGATATTAATATATTGATCGTGGAATAAAAAAAGGCTTCTTTGGCAGATATCACTTTGGATGTGACCAAATAAGATATATTCAGACTGTGTCTAAATCATGGGACAAGTCTTTGAAACTGTAACTATCGTGAGAATAGGGAACAAGAAATCTCTTTACAAAAAGAAAGATGGGGTAAATTTGCTAGCAAGTAGGCAAGGGCCCTTAAAATAATCATGTCTACATTTTTTACCAAACTGGGGGCCTTTAGAATAAACATGTCTACATTTTTGACTAATCACAAATTTCTATTCATTCATTTGTTATCAGTGCCAAAAAGTAGGTAAAGAAGAAACGTGTGACTGGCCTCAGGTTTTCTACATGAAAGCGGCCCTCAGGAGGAAATGGTTTTTAAGGCATCTTCGTTTTACATTATACCAAGCAAGTCCTCGAATATCATGGTTCCATTTTGTCTAGAGATCGATTGAATCATAAGGTAGAATGATCCTTTGATATTTAGAAAATTTATTAATAACAAAAAGTATCGACCTAGGTCACCGTGTAGGCTGTTCTGAATCGATAGGTTTTGCAGGTCCGTTAAACCCCCTTTTCACAGAGCATGGCTCATGTGTTTCTATCTTTATGTTAGTGTTTTAGCCATCTTCGCTTACAATTAAGAATTACCAGTTTTTGAAAAAGAATTTATCAATTATCAAATTCAGCTACACCGAAAAAAAAATGCTTGTTAAAAGCATTTCCTGCTTTACCGGCGGGTTTTCAAACCCCAATATTCCTCAGGGTTGATTGTTTAGTAAAGGATAAATAAACACAGTTACCATCTTTACAGCAGTTTTCAATTTGGACCAGTCCAACACGTGCAAAACAAATTCAAACTGCATTAATTTTTTACCAAACGACAAAAAAAATAGACTTGTCCAAATTGAAAGCATTTCCAGACGACAAAACTAATGTGACTCAAAAATTGAAATTTGTTTTGAGAAGGGTAGAAAACATTGTGGGAAAAGGAGAAAATGCTGGTTACCAGCATTTTCTCCTTTTCCCACAATGTTTTTAAAAGCTTTCTTTCTCAGGGTCGTTTAAAGCGGGGGTCGTGTGGTAAAAGTTTAAGTTATTAGCAGACAGCCTTATTTCACACTTGTTTGTATTGAAAGCATTTGCAGACGACAATTTAAATTTGGATCAAACGATAGGCTTTGTTCTTGAAAAATTTAAAACATTGTGAGGAAGGAAGACATGCTAGTTTTCAGTTAGCGTGTTTTCAAAAGGTTTCTATCCAATGATTTTTTTGTACTGCCGACTTTTTTTTTAAAATCAAAATTAAGTGATCGGTGATATAAAAAATAAGATATAAACAATGGTTTATCCTGTTCCCTTAATATTTTCAATTTAATAGATCTATCATTTTCTTCGGGGCCCTTAAAAGACAACTCTGTGTGATATTGTTATTGTAAAACGATCGTGACCATTCGTCTGAAAGAGCGAAAACTTCATGGTGCGAAAACTGAAAAAGGGGAATCTTGAGGGAATTTCCCACTCGTCTCAAATCGGTCAATTCCGTAAGTATCACTTTAAAAAAGATCAATTCGGTAAACATCGGGTACTAATAAGACTGACGTAACTACGGACCAGACCGGAATTTAACGAGTGTAACAGATCATCTGAGATTTGCCGAATTTGATTTTCCATACCTAGAAATCAGGAAGCGACCTTTGCTTTCCGGAAATCTAGGAGTGGTGTGTTTTTTGGCAAGTGGTTGAAGACTTATAAACCAGGTAAATTATTTTTGCTGAATTTATTGCAAGCTTTTAGAAACTGTTATAAGGTGGGATACTAACATTTGTTTTTATAAAGGCAATAAACTTCAGTAGGTACTAGATATAGTCTAGGTAAAGCCGGTTTCCGCTCGGTGATAGAAAACGAAAGTAGAAATTTCTAGACAAATTAGAGCTAGGTTTCCCGACAATTCGTTTGTATCATAGGTTTTTTGTGTCGGAAAAACGCAAAACTATGTTTAACCATTACAAATGTCAATTATGATTTTGTTTGTTGTCTACATGTTTTGTTGGTTTTCCGTTATTACCGCAAGTTCTGATAGGTATGGTGGCAAAGAATTGCCACCATTTATCACATAATTGTTTCGGACATTTTCGCGAGGACCAAAAGAAAGGCAATTTGGTCAACAACAAAATGAAAGCATTTGCAGAGAAAGACATGATGAACTTACGGATTTTTTTGCTAAAGAGTAGAAAACATTGTGAAAAACGGAGAAAATACTTTTATCCACATTATTTTCTAATTGATTAATTGATTGATTGTATGGTATTTCAGTTATATCACCACAGCTAGAGCACCTATCCATGCTTTCCTGGATTTTCATTTACCAGTACTTCACACAATATTCTTTCCAAGCCACTGGCTGCTTTCCCACATAACGATAGTCGAAACAATCAGGGATCCTACGATCCCTGAAACAATGGACAACAGTGAGAGAAGAATGAATCCAGTCTCAGTTACTATCATCAATCCTCGGAGAAATTGGCCTGGGATTGAACCAGCAACCCCCTGTTTTAAAGTCCTGTACACTACCGACTGAGCTACCCGGGCTCTGCACAATGTTTTCCAAAGCCTCTACATCAAGAATGCTAAAACTTGGGATATAGTTAGGGGTTTGAGTAATTTATCTTGAATCATGAAATATTACTAGTTGTTGGTACATTTTTCATTTAACAAGAAATCCAAAATGGTTCTCACAAATATATTGACCATAATTATCTAGCTAGTGGAGGCACATACATGTATATGCCACCATAGATTAGGTGTACCAGTGCAGGCCCTTTATTCACCAACCAGTCTTAACAGCATTTTAAGTTTTCAAGAATTGTCTAGATTACAGAGTATCATTAAACACAATGTCTTACTGGCTACAGCAAATGGTATAGGCAATCAGAAGCTGTGTTAACTTTGTAAATCAAGAATAAATATCAGTTGTTTTCAAGAATATTGGCGAGTTCTGATTGGCTTAAAAAATTTTTTCATAGCTCCATGAAAAAAAAAAATCATGTTATGCCAGAACTACTTTCGCTGAAGGTTACTCAGTGTGGGTCCTATACACTGCCGTGTTCATTTACTTTCGTTTTATTGGTTAATTTTCAGTATTGGGGATCTGAAAACTGATTCCCTATTGTATTCTTGCATACAAATATGAGTGGAAGGGGCTTTAGAAACTCCAATGTTAGATTTAAAAATAAAGAAAATGAATGCAGTTTGAATTATTTCCATGGGTGTATATTGTCTGTAATATTAAATTATAAGGAATGAAGAGAATTTTTATTTTTTCATGGAGGTATGAAAAAAAAAAAAACCTAATCACACTTTTGTATGAAGCGGTTTCATACAAAAGTGTGATTAGATTTTTTTTTTTTTTCATACCTCCATGAAAAAATAAAAATTCTCTTCATCCCTTAAGACAAAGAATGCAATTTACAGTGGTTAGTGAATATGGACCTTGTATCTTGACTTATTTCAGTGCTCATGTTAGTTTGATTAAGTCTACAGTCCTATTTTTGGTAACAATGCTAAGCCAACCCACCAGTGACTGAAGCTGCATTGGTGTTATCACAGAAATTATGATATTTTTATTGGCCGATCAACAAATACTGTTACTAAAAATAGCACAAAGGCACATTCCCTCTATAAAGTATATAGCAACATGAAATCAGGGATCGTATATACACACTGTACTGTATATATAGGATCCCTGATGAAATAGAGGAAATGCCCCAGTATGCTACTTTAAGAACGAACCTGAGAAAGAAAGCTTTTGAAAATATTGTGAGAGAAAGAGAAAATGCTGGTAACCAGCATTTTCTGCTTTTCCCACAAAATTTTCTAACCTTCCTAAATCACATTTCAAATTTTCATTCACATTTATTTTGTGGTCTGCAAATACTTTCAATATGGGCTAGTCTAAAATTTTGTCATTTGGTAAAGGCTTAACTTTTAACCTTGAGATAAAGGTAGCCAAATTGTCTGTTGCTAATCCAAACAAGCTCTTGTTAAAAAAAAAAAGGAGAAAAAAGGTCTTTGAAAACTTTTCCCACAATGTTTTCTATGATTTCTGAGCAATTCCCATCACTTTCGCCCTGTTTTATTTTTCATCTGCAAGTACCTTTGATATGGAAAAGTCTGTTGATGACACAAAAAGCTTTTGGGGACAGTGTAGATCAACATCAGACTGCACAGAATGTGCAGTCTGATCTCTGATCTACACTGTCCACACTTTTTTTTTCTAGATTATGACAGAACTATGTCTTCATCTTGCTGCAGAACTGTATTTGTCGCCATTAAAAAGGCAAAGGTTACTTATTTGGTAGTGAAAGAGTTATTAGTGTTTTCCCCAGAGTGCATTTACTGCATTATTGACTTGTTTTTTACTCATTTGTCCCGCTAAATTTCCGTAGTTGAGTTTTTTTTTTCTGATGGGCTTTAAAACTATATTTTCTGAATAAAATATGCCATGTAACTGAAGGGCAAACATTAAAGTCAATCAAAAGTTAGGTCATACAGCTCACTGAAAATTGGGTAACTTAAGGTCTACCGCCCCGAACTCTCATATTAAAAGACGCAAGCCACCGAGATTGGCCAAATAGCCGTTATGAAATTGCTGATGTTACATGATATTTACTGATGAGTTAGGGAGTCTACGGCCCCTAACTCTAGATTGGCTGAATAGCCTTTACGAAAACGTCAGTGTTTACTGATGAGTTAGGGGCCATAGACCTTAAAATACGAGTCAATCTCTTTTGGAAAAGGGGATTTAATACATTTGCAGCAAGTGTCAACCAACGTCAGCCTGTGCAGTCTACACAGTCTGACCTTGGTCAAAACTTTCTATTTGTATATTTTTTCCATACCCAAGGACTACTCTACCTCGTTAATCAATCTGCTGTCGAACAAATTGGATTTAACTCTTTACTACATGACAAAACTATCCAAATTGTCCAAATTCAAAGCACTTGCAGAAGACGATTCAACTGTGGCTCAAATGATAAATTTTTCTTTGATAGGGCAGGAAAACATTGTGGGAAAAGGAGAAAATGCTGGTTACCAGCATTTTCTCCTTTTCCCACAATGTTTCTGAAAGGCTTCTTTCTCTGAGTCCTTTAAATCTGGGATTGTGTGGTAAAGGGTAAATGGATCCATAATTATGTATTGATTGATTGTATGGTGTTTAACGCCGTTTTCAACATTATTTCAGTTATATCGCGGTGGCCAGTGCACCTATCCATGCGTTCCTGGAGTCTCTTTACCAGTACTTCGCACACTTTTTTTTCCAAGCCACTGGCTGCTTTCCCACATAATCATCGTCAAAACAGTGGTCCGCGGTGGGAGAGGAATGAATCCTGTTGCAGTGACTATCATCAATCCTCGGAAAGAAATTGGCCGAGCCAGGGGTCTTAGCCAGGGATCGAACCCTAGACCCCTTGTTCTCAAGTCTTGCACGCTACCGACTGAACTACTGGGGCTCGGCCCATAATTATGTGATGACTTGTTTGGTATTATGCTTCACACAGATACATTAAACCCATTTTGTGTTAGAGTGATGCTCAAATATTGGTAAAAAAAAAAGCATAGAAAAGAAGAAGAAGTTAACCCTTTACCACACAATGCCGACTTTTAACGACCCTGGGAAAGAAGCCTTTTGAAAACATTGTGGGAAAAGGAGAAAATGCTGGTAACCAGCATTTTCTCCTTTTCCCACAATGTTTTCTACCCTATTAAAGAAAAATTGCACCATTTGAGCCACATTGAAATTGTCGTCTGCAAATGCTTTCAATTTGGATAAGGCCAAAATTCTGTCGTCTGGTAAAGGGTTAAGCTAAATATTCATAGGTTTACTCATTTTGTTACCAAACATGGAATTTGATACAGGTATTCACCGCAATATCTTATGGGTACTTTGGGATACACAAATTATTTCCCTTGTTGTAATTTGGGTTTCCTGCAAATATGTAGAAAATCAGTTCATTGTAAATCCATATAGTGGTGACCTTTTTTTTCCCTTCAAATTTGCAGTATTAACTTTACGAAAGAAAGAGTTTATTTTTACAGTAATAGACCCATTTTCACACAATCCTCAGTTTAAACGAACCTGACAAAGAAGGCTTTTGAAAACACTATGTGAAAAGGAGAAAATGCTGGTAACCAGCTCTCCTATCAAAGATAAATAAATAATAAACAACATGTTAAACAATAAATACATGTAGTTTAACTGTTTACCAAATAACAAAATTTAGGACACAAATTAAATTTAGTGTAATGATGATATCTGTCTCTGATAGGGTAATAAACATTGTTTGAAAAGGAGAAAATTATGAGCAATTTCTACTCTTCCCACAGGGTTGTTAAAATTCAGGATTGTGTGGTAAACAGCTAATTCTGTTTGATCAGTCTATGGTCTTCCTAGAAAAATACAGATTTTCTTTTCAGTCTAGTAGCGAATGTTATGAGCAATCCCCTTTTTAAAAAAAGCCTGTCGCAGATCGAGAAAATATAATTAGATGCACACAATAAATAATGGAAATCACCAATAATCCTGTGGTATAAAACAAATAAAAAAAACACTGTGTGACTATAAATACTTTTTGACTGCATATCATACTTAAGATAAGATTTTGGTCATTTTGGGTGAAAAGTTGAATTCGCCAAAACGTTGCTTCAGCAACAGTGTTCCCACTAGCTTTTTATTTCAAGGGTACACTTAGCCAGAGCTGTAAATCTGGGGGTAAGATTTCATATTAGAGGCTATGACAATAATGGTTCCCAACTAAAGGTAAAGCAATCCATATTCATGATTTGCAGCAAAATAGTATGTTATATTAAGATATTTGTGTAAATTTACTGCTTAAAGCGGAAAAGACAGTCTGAAGTGACTCTGATCTGACAATGTCAAGAGACATTTTGTTATGTCATGGGTTTTCATGTTTTTTGCACTGATCTATTTTTCATGTCTGTTAATTTCTGGATAGGTATTTCAGCATGATTTGACAAAAATTTGTCAATAAGGGTAAAAAGTAACTCAAAACCTGTCATTTGACACAAGATAAGCAGATAATGACCTTTTTAGTCCATGTATTTTTCTTACTTGAGGTCTCGTGTGGAACCAAAATTTGTTACATGAATTTAAATTCTATATCCTGATTTACACAATAATTTGCGTGAGTGGGAACACTGCGCAAGATGGGAATTTAAAGTACATGTTTGTGGATGAAATGTTTTTCGATGAAGTGTCGTGCAACGGAAATATCATTCATACAGGAAGTACCTAAAGTGTTTTGATTTATTGTTTTAACTCCTTACCAAACAGAAACATTTCTAAATTAACCCTTTACAACACAATGCCAACTTTTAACAACCCTGCAGAAGAAGCCTTTTGAAAACATCGTGGGAAAAGGAGAAAATGCTGGTAACCAGCATTTTCTCCTTTTCCCACAATGTTTTCTACCATATCAAAGAAAGATTGTACCTTTTGAGCAACATTGAAATTGTCGTCTGCAAATGCTTTGAATTTGGAAAAGGCTAAAATGTCGTCTGGTAAAGAGTCAAAAGGATTAACTCTTTACCACACAATCCCGACTTTTAATGTCCCTGAAGAGGGAGGCTCTTGAAAACATTTTGGGAAAAGGAGAAAATGCTGGTAACCAGCATTTTCTCCTTTTCCCAAAACATTTTCTTCCCTTCCCAAAAGAAATTTCAATTTTTGAGTCACTTTTAAGTTGTCGTCTGCAAGTGCTTTCAAATTGGACTAGTCCAAGATTCTGCCGTTTGGTAAAGGGTTAACAGATGACACACAAAATGCTGCTCAGATGATGGGATTTGCTTTTGATAGGGTAGAAAACATTGTGAATAACAGAGAAGAATAATGGTTACCAACATTTTCTTCATTACCCACAATGTTTTCCAATACCTTCTTTGTCAGGGCCAAGCCCCGGTAGTTCAGTCGGTAGAGTACAGGACTTGAGAACAGACTGAAGGTCGCTGGTTCGATCCACGGCTCGACCAATTCCTTTCCGAGGCTTGATGGTAGTCATTGAGACAGGATTCATTCCTTTCTCACTGCTGAGCATTGTTTCGACGATGGTTATGTGGAAAAGCAACCAGTGGCTTGGAAAGAATATTGTACGGAGTACTGGTAAAAGAAACTCCAGGAAACCATGGACAGGTGCACTGGTCACTGAAATAATGTTGAAAACAGCATTAAACAATCAATCAATCTTTGTCAGGGTGGGTTAAACTCTGGATCATGTGAGGAGTCATGACAAAAGATTTATTGTCTCACTTTGTGACTAAGATTTGTAAGATCCTGGTGATTTTCAGCTGATGAGTGACCTTTTATTACTTGTAATTTTCTCAAACTGAGATCAGCACAAAATTGGGTTTTCTAAATTTAAAACCCTTACCACACAATCCTGACTTTTAATGACCCTTTACAACACAATGCCAACTTTTAACAACCCTGCAGAAGAAGCCTTTTGAAAACATTGTGGGAAAAGGAGAAAATGCTGGTAACCAGCATTTTCTCCTTTTCTCACAATGTTTTCTGCCCTATCAAAGAAAAATTGCAGCATTTGAGCCACACTGAAATTGTCGTCTGCAAATGCTTTCAATTTGGACAAGTCTACATTTTTGTCATATGGTAATGGGTAAACTTACTTCGCAGTTTATGGGTTAATGAATTAACACTTGTAGCTGTAAGTGGCCAAAGGTCAAGGAGGCTGATCTAATGGCAGTGTTCTCACTAGGACTTCGAAAGTTAGATTCCAGAAATCCAAATCGGGGGGAAAAAATGGATTTAAAACTGAAAGGTTGGTTTCCAGCCTTAAGAAATTGGATTCCCATACAGTCAGGATAAATTTTCATATGCAAGCAGTGTTCTGCCAAGGATTTTAAAAAGTAGAGACAGATGTCTCACTCATCCAGAAAAGTTTGAAACATTTTTAAAAATTCGGGGACAAAATTTAGTATGCATTAAAATGGTTTAGAAATAAGAAATTGAAATTAGTTCCCCAATACCCATACTTGTTAATTGCTATGTTCTCTTTCACTAGCCAAAATGTGGATTTAAATGCAACTAACACGGCTGATTATTTCTTATTGAGACTTTCCCTACCGTACAGTTTTCTTAAAATTCCCCTGAAAAGACTCGGCCATGACGGCTGATCTACAATAGATGTTCTCTGCATGTCGTACATAAGAGAATTAGTTCTGAAGTTACTTTTTTTTTTTTCAGTAAATGCATACTTTTTGGGTTTTTTTAAACACATTTTACAACCCATAAAGTTGCGGTCGCAATCATATTCCAATGAAGAATATTCCTTTAAATACTATGAACTGTCGTACAGGTATTTTTTACTATCTTTCGACGATGTTGATTGATTGGGAGGGGTACTGGGCATCAGAACATTATCAGACTTTGAGCTCTGATTGTTGGTATGCTTTGGCTGACCATAGAAGCTTAGGATAATACCTGGCTTTTTTCGCCATGACGCTGAAACCATTTTCAGACTGAGATTGCAGAAGATACTACATCATGACAGTAAAGTACATGATCAATACTTGGTTGATGTTTTCGGTCTGTGTCCAATCAAATTTCATTTTGCATATACGCACCTTTGGCACCCATGAAAAACACTAAATTGTAATAGTTACGCGGCTGATTCCGCGATTTTTTTGATATGCGACAGGAATGGCCTTTTACCGATTTTTTCTGCGACATTTTGAATTTTTTAGCGAGAAAATCGCAAATACGCTGCCTCGGCAGAACACTGGCAAGTAATAAACGTTTAAGGATTACAACCCCAAACTCATCGGTAAACATTGACATTTTCGTAAAGGCTATTCGGCCAATCTCAGCAGCTTTCGTCTTTTAATATGAGAGTTAGGGGCCGTAGACTCACTAACTCATCGGTAAATATCGTATATCATCGACATTTTTGTAAAGGCTATTTGGCCAATTTTGGCAGCTTCCGTCTTTTAATATGAGAGTTAGGGGCCGTAGACCTTAAAAACTGTTAATTTAGATTTGTGTATCTTGTTTTTTCGGTGATAAAAGGGTGCCCTGTCCTTAAGACATTATTTGTAATTGCACAATGGATCAAAAGAAGTTTAATAACTTTTCACTTTATCTCTAATATAGACTATGTAAATAATTCAATATGATATGAATATTCTAAATATTCATAATCATAATGGCAACAATTCTTGACCCATATTCTTAAACATTTTGTAAAATAAATTCTAATTCCATTTCAATGGTAATTAGAACTGAATATAGAATTAGTTGTCCATATGGATTATGATGTTAACCATTCTTCATTGTATTGGACGAAGACGATGTATGTAATGTACAAGTCTACATAAAATTACATTCTGTTCTGTTCTGTTAATCAAAACTTTTCCATGAAAGTATTTTAGACCTGACCAAATTTAAAGCTTGTGTGAATTTGCAGATGACAAGATAAACATGGTTTGAACAATGTACTTTGTCTTTGAAAAGGTGGAAAACTGTGGGAATAAAAATAATACTTCTTTACCCACAATGTTGTCTAAAGCTCTCTTTTCAAGGTTGTAAAATTAGTCTGATCACTAGGCTGATCTGGAGCTTTCTTTTAATCCCCAGTAGTTTCTCCATTTTCAAATTCGTTCTCTGATAATATCAAACATGTACATGGTATTAGAGATAATGTCACCCAGTGCATATTGAAGTCATTGTTTGTTGAAATATTAAAATAATTAATAGTTAAAGTATGAGATTTAGTAATCAATCTATTTATGTTAAAAGTTTTACTATCTTAGTATAATCAGTCTGTCTCTATCAAGGGTTTGCTATCTAACTCATCTTGAACATTTGGATATGCAACATTTGGTAGCATTTAGAACCTTATCAGAAAGTCATTGCTGTAATTTAGTGGAACTATTGTATTAGACCCCTAATGGTAATCTATGTTGGTAATGAATTGCAAGTAGGTGCTGTACTCCTTTGATGTTGATGATCTTGTAAGAAAAGGCGGGAAAATGAGAGTGAGTGATTGACCAGTGAGAGA
Organism: Hippopus hippopus; assembly: GCA_946811185.2. Classification (NCBI taxonomy): domain Eukaryota; kingdom Metazoa; phylum Mollusca; class Bivalvia; order Cardiida; family Cardiidae; genus Hippopus; species Hippopus hippopus. The sequence continues at coordinate 2,099,447 of OX328110.1, read as the reverse complement.
GAGAGAAACAAATAAATTAAGATGAATGAGTGTAAGAATGATTTGATTGGATGTAGGATGGAGTGTAAGAATGAATTTGATTGGATGTAGGATGGATGAGGATTATGGGATGTATGGGATTTGGAGAGACAGATTTTAGTATGAGAGGGACAGTAATTATTTTGGCTTTGAAGAATTTAGACCTGTTTGGAATCTTTGGATTTATTAAATTAGAAATTACTAGGCAGCAGTCGTCACAACTCGGCAGATTCTGTACCTACATCTAACCTCGTCTGTATAACGGTCATTTCCATTTGAACTGCCAATCACATGATCTTATACATGGCGGCGCCACTGTCAGTCGTTTAGCAACGACATAAAAAACCTTGATGAAGTCATTCAAATCTATCTATCTGTCGTTGAAAACTTCAATCACAATTGATAAACCACGTTAAAAAATGAATGTGCGAACTGTTTGTCAAATGAAATATAGTTAGAAAGATTTCGATAGAAAATTGAGATTCAAGTTTTCTTTTTCACGAGAAGCCTTACAATTTCCAGAACGGTAAACCGGCGTATTTCCGGCGATGAAATGTACCGTATAGGTGCATATCAAGCTACCAGATACAGCTTAGGGACTTGATGGCTCCCATCACCCGAGGTATGCCGAATGTACTAGGCAGGTGATAAAGAAAAATGCATTCTGATTGGTTGTTAGTTTTCCAGACAGCCACGCCTACCTCTTTGACTACCCAGCTTTAGAGATTACCTGTATGTCTTGGATTTTCCGCCTCGTTAAACGCCTCGTAAACAATCAATTGATAAAGAAATTAAGCTGAGCAGCTGACTTGGGACGCATGCCTTGAAAAAACTTGTCATCTGTCAGAATCCTTTGTTAAGATTTTTTGTCGTCCGCCAGGAAAAGTTCGTCTCAGATGACAGTATTGGAGTTTTCGAGAACTCTGATTATATTTTATTTAAACATATGTTATTGTCAAGTTGATTTGTAATAAAATTTAAAAAATCAAAGCGTTGAAAACACTGGTGTAGCATTTGTCAAGGAAGCGATTGTGTGGAATTAATAATTTAAAAAAAAAAAGAAATATTATTCAAATATTAACTTGAAAGTAAATCTACTAAGCAAATTAATACCTCTTTTTTGGTTAAAGGGAGAGTACTGGTGCCAAAGTTTGGATTATTTGTTTATTGGTGGTCTCCTTTTGATCATTCACAGGAGGAGTCAGGAGTAATGTCCCTTGATGGTAGGATGCATGATGGACAGAGAGAGAAACCATGCATGTATATCAAATGAAATTAAGTTTATACTTGAAAACTATGATTTTGAGATATCTTTGGCTGTCAAGATCTAATTCCCAACATTACAATCAATTATTTTGATCTGTAAATATTCATGCACAATCAATTGGTTTCGCGTGCAATCATGGGACGAACAAGCCCAGGGATGAACTGTTTTTGAACGAACAAGCCAGGAACCAAAGCGGTCAGTAGACAAATTTTGTGTATATCATTGCGCCAACAGAAGGCTAAGAGCGGGTCAAGCTATTTTCAAACAAAAAGAAGTATTTCCACCATCGATGGCCCGATCCAGTTCATTTTAATATGCCATTTCCAATTACATATCTGAGTGCTATAGAAAAGCTCATTTGTTTGAGAAAAATTGAGTTTACATGGGTTTACTTCCTTCGGTTTTGCACAAAATACGAACTCATAGTGGCATTGTCTTTGACAGTTGCCACAAAAGACTCTGTACATAATAATCCAATGACAAGGCAAAAGGACCTGACTACAACAAGTTCTCTCAACTTATGATTCGGTCATTCCTCTTCCGAAATAACAGTATTTAGAGTTGTCTATTTTTACTTTTGGCTTTTTAGCCGTGTACCACACAGTCCCGAGTTTGAACAATTCTAAAGGAGAAGGCTTAATTTTGGAAAACATGATGGATTAAGGAAAAAAATGCTGGTGACTAGCATTTTCTCCTTTTCCAACAATGTTTGCTAAACTTTCGCAGAAAATCCAAGTTATTTGAGCGACATTTAATTTGTGGCTTGCAAATGTTTTTAATCTGGATGAGTAAAAAATTTTGTCATTTGGTACATAGTTAACACTCTGCACTAATCTTTACTTTTGGACTACAATTTTGTTCCATTTATTCACTGATATATAATGGTAATTAACAAAATCAAATATTAAGAGTGAAAAAAAGTATGAATTTAATGAATGAATGAATTTATAATTAGGCTAGTTTATCATGAAATGATGTTGGATTATGTTTTGATATTTCATGGTTACGGTGGAAAATACTATTTTCATATTTTCTAACTCTCCAAGTGAAGGCAGAAACAGTATATCCCATGCACTAGTTACCTAGGTACACATTGCATGCCATTCAACCAGAAGTAAATGTGATGTAATTTATGTGATTTTGCCCTACATTTCTTGCACTTTACGATGTGTTCTTATGGGTAGGTTATTCGCCACGGGGAATTTAGTGAAAACAACTGTACTGTATTTCGAAAGTCTGAACATGAAAAGGATTAGAAGCATGAAATAGATAGAATATTTGTTGTTTTTTATGGTGAAAGATCTAAATTTATTTCATTTAGTGAACATTTTCGGTATTATATTCATTACTGGCACAGCAACTTGTCAAAATATTACCAGTGATGTTCACTCGATGAAGTGAAATTTTAATCTTTCTCATAAAGAAACAAGTATCCTCTAAACCTTCATTAAAAAAGGAAGAAGAAAACCTCAGATTTTACATAAGTAATGAATGATTGCTTGTAGAAGAATCATAAATCAGTGGGGTCCCAAGATCTGGGCGAATCGGTTAACACTTTGCTACCAAATGCAACTGTAGTCAAATTAGCTGTTCAATGCCAAACACAACTCCAGTTGAAATCAGTCAGTTTTTACCTCTTACTATGGGAGGCAACTCTTCATACCATAATCTCAAAGTTTTCAGGGGACATAACAATATAACATGCGGAAATCTCCGGAGAAACTCTGTATTGAATCCATACACCCTTAATTTTCCAGATTTCTTGACACATGCTTGGCACTGAGATATTGGTTTTTTGAGGCACTTGTCATGGAAAGTGTTAAGTTGTTAAATTTTTGTTTGCTCCTGCCAAACTACTTAAACCGTCCCGTATCCTGTTTACAAGTTTGTACAGTCATAAACATTGTTAAGTTGTCATCAAAACTAGGAGAATAGGGTCTGTAAAAAAATGTTAATAATTTAATGGATAAAATCATGGTAAATTTTGTCATGGTCTGGCTTCCACTGCGTGTCTTTCCATCCCTCCATCCCTCGTATGCACTTCCTTCCTGATTATCCATCCATTAGTCATTTGCTTTTTCAGGGAAACGGTCTTCACTTGTTGTTGAATTTCAATTAGGCTGCTAAGCGCGACTCATTGACCTTTTGCGGACACTGTCGATCAAGATCAGACTGCACAGAATGTGCAGTCTGATCTTGGATCTACACTGTCCGATAAGAAGATAATATTCCTCAAAACATAACTTTGAAATAGCAATATTTGGGTTTTTACTGTCGAAATGAAAATTTCATTTTAGTTATTTAGCAGGATAACGGTTAAACCGCTACAATTTGTTAAGCCTTATCCTGTTAAATAAAAGAAATGAAACTTTCAAGCCGATAGGAAAAACCCAAATTTTCCACATTCTGTGCAGTCTGATCTTGATCTATACTGTCCGCTAAAGGTCAGTGAGTCGTACTTAGCAGTGTAAGGTATAATATCGTCAATAGCTTGAACTCCATTTAATTAAATTAGATGAAAATCAGGTTGTTAATTTGGAAAAAGTTTTTATAATAAAGTTGTAATTTTAAATTTTCTCTTTATGCCATGAAAATCAACATTTTTCAACCTGAAAAAAATTTGTCGCTTGGTAAAGAGTTAAGAAAAGGAGCTATTTGAAGAGTCATTCATTTTTACACTTTTAACAATGTCCACATTATTGATCCCATTTCTTTGAATCTGGTGCACTAGCTGCCGCAATGTGACTGAAATGTTGAAAACGGCATTGAACACCATTCAATCAATCAATCAATGTTTGAATCTTGCTGGGGTTTGGGTACTACAGTACATGTATACATGTACTAACGGCCAGCATGGCTTGATCCCCAACTTTTACCCTACTTTTAAAATTCATTTTATCTGCCAGTGACTAACACTTGGACTGACCTTACAAGAACAGACTGTCATCTTCACAATAATTTCCATACTTTGAAATAATATGATTTAAATTTAAATGCTTTTTAACACTTGCCTTGTTTACTTTTGGCCACTATTGGGCCTTTAAAAATCATAGACAAGTCTAGAACAGTTAACCCTTTATCACACAGAGTTTTAATGACCCTGACAAAGAAAGCGTTTAAAAACATTGTGTGCAAAGGAGAAAATGCTGGTAACCAACATTTTCTCCTTTTCCCACAATGTTTTTGACTCTATCAAAGAAAGGAGTCATCATTTGAGCAGCATTTAATGCTTTCAATTTGGTTGAGTGCAAAATTTTGTGTTTTTGTAAACAGATAATACTGTTTATCATATTCTTATCCATGAATTACTGGGATTTCACAGTGAATAACACTACTAGTGATGATAAATACAGTATCATCACTAGTGACGATATAGTTTTAGAATATTTGCCGGAACTACTTTTTTCCTATACTGCTCGTGTTTTACCATTCTTGCTAATGATTAGAATAAAAAAGGGTGAATTAGGAATATAATAAATAGGATAATGAACTGGTTGTGTGTGATATTAAAAGTCTGTCACTTGAATGGGGTTTGATGCGGTTAAAAAAACCCGTCTGTCGGACTTGTTTCTTCAAGTGCATCACACCCCATTGAGTGAGAGATTATTAATAGCACACACAAACAGTTGATTATCCTCTATTTACATGCATTGCAGACTTGTACAGAATGTTGCCTGCTGCCCTGACTGTCACTGTTTGTATTGTGGCCTCGCATCTAGCTGTAGCACAAATATGTCCGAAACAGGAACAAACAGGTAAGATACTTTTGATAGAATTTTTGACTTGGCTGTTTTTCAGGGAGAAAGGACATACATGTACATGCATTTCATAGCCTTGTTCATCCTCGGAACCCAGGTTTGAAGCATTACGTTACTCTCCATGTATCACCCGTGGGAAAATTGACTAGCAAATCGTCGTTTCTTATGAATATTCATATGGTCGGGAAGTATCCTAAATAGCCAATCGAAAGATCGATAGCATAATGATACTCGCTTGTAGAGAGGATAATTTCATTTCTTCCGTTACAAAAAATAACCCTGGAAAAAACTTGAGGTTGTCAACAAATATCGCAGCCGTCGGTGTGCTTGTCTCCTGTGAGATATGCCATTTTGCAATACAGGGACGACACTATCGATATTTGTGTATGATTTTAACTGACAATCTTTCGGTGTTACGCTGAAAATCTCTTTTAAAAGCTTCTTGATTGTGGTGTTGATGGGCGCCGCCATATTTAAAGTATCACTAAGCTTGATTTGCAATGAATGATGTGATTGGATATCAACAAGTAAACAATAGAAATGACGGCGTATTTGTGATAAAAATAGTTTAAATTTTCTCAAAGAAAAACTGAGATCACCAATCAAAATGCTTCATGAATAAGTCATGAGAACAAGGAAAAGCCAGCGAAATAACCCAGGGGCGATTACAGAATGAATCAAAACTGGGTCGCCGAGGATGAGCCTTGTTGTGCATTGTCTGCATTGTCAGTGTCAAGTGAAAACATATACATTTTTTTCTATCTGTTATTAATAGTGATCTTTATTTCATGCTTTCCGGTAGGATATCGAGAAATAGCAGTGAAAATATTTTTAGATATTACACGGGTACGACCAGTGAAAATACCGATTTTCATGTTCTTGTTGCCTAGGTAAATTACGTGTGCCTCACAACCAGATGGAAATATGACGTCATTTACCTTACATTTCTCGCGCTTGACGTAATATTGTAATGCATTGCTATGCGGGAGGGGTACGCCACGGGGAATAACGGAAAAGAACTGTACTGGATTTTGATAAAGCTCCTCCCAGAAAAGGTTAAAAGCATGAAATAAATAGAATATTTGTTTTTTTCGATGAAAGATCGAAATTTATTTCATCTCGTGAACACCATCGGTAATACTTTCACTCGTGGCTGTGCCACTCATGAAAATATTACCGATGGTGTTCACTCGATGAAATAAATTTCGATCTTTCACCGAAAAAAACAAATATCCTCTATTTACTTAAAACTTGGGCTAGCTCGTAGCAATCAATAGTGAATTCTTCAGCAAAGGGTATGTAACTCAAGATCAAAACATTTTGTCTTGATTATATCTCAGACAAAATTGAACTTGGGTCATGTCAGGTATTAAAGCAGGCCACAGGGACAAAACCCAGAAAAACTATGGTGTATACTCTAGAGGCAACATGTTCAGTTAGATACTCTTGAAAATAAATTTTTGTTTTGATGGTGTCGTGACAAGTTAGTCATTAGGTCGCATTGGCTCAAAAAGTAGGTCACTGGGATAAATGTTAGAACAACCTTTTGGTTCATGGTAGTTATGGTCCGATCAAGAAAATGCCAAATTTTAACAGAGTATAGAATCAGTTACCAAATAATCTTTCAATTTCAAATGTTTATGTAGTTAGCATCATACAAATTATCATGCAGTTTTATCAAATCATTTGAAAGAAAATCCACCTTGACCTTCACCTCTGTGGCACTTAGCAGCCATTTTGAAATGAGTGTTTTATTTTAGTAATCAAAGTTGGTTTAGGGAAAGAAATGCCTAAGTCTGGCTAACGTTTACCTTTTTGCTAGAAAAATATGGCTTTAGACACATCCTCTTTAATGGGAGTGTTTTTGATCCCATTGGAGGTTCCACACTTTCTCAAGTTTTTGACATTTTCTCAGAGCTACTCTTCATAGTCTTAACTTTTCATTTAAAACTTTTATAATTCAATATTAGTTGTTTTCATGAACATTGGTGAGTTCTAATTGGCTGAAAAAATTTTTTCATAGCTCCATAAAAAAAAATTAAGCAGTGCCGGAACTACTTTTGTAGTCAAACTAATGTAAACAAACATGTAGATGAGATTCCATAATGTTTTTCTGTCTGATTTTATATCCAGTCCGAATTTCAAATTGCTAGCTAAATTTATTTTCTCTGAACAATGAAAAAGATATCCAACAGTAAATTCAAAGAGAGAGCTGAAACTCAATGTCACTTTGCTGGGTCCTAACAAACTTATTTTCAACTTACTTCTAGCGTATTGAACTTCTAATAATAAATCTACTAAATCTGCCAATGTTCAATACTATAATGACGTCATGAATTTACGTCAATATTACGTCATGAACGAGCAGATTTACCGTGCCATGAAATATCAATGAAATGGACATTAAATAAATACGCAATGTTGGATTTACAAAAAAAGCAGTTAGAGTAAAATTTAAGTGCATATTTGTTGTCTTTGATATTGAATTATAAGGAATGAAGAGAATTTTTTTTTTGTTTTCATGGAGGTATGAAAAAAAAACCTAATCACACAGTATGAAACCGCTGCGGTTTCATACAGTGTGATTAGGTTTTTTTTTTCATACCTCCATGAAAACAAAAAAAATTCTCTTCATTCCTTAAGAGTAGGCAGGGATTTCCTAGCCACTCAGTTCTTTATTTTATGCACATTAAAGATTACACATAATTCAAAGACTTTTAATATCAGTTTAACAGTGTTTCTCCCAGCTCCAAATTTTTGAGGGTCATTTGTGACCCCTATTCCAAAGTTTTTGGGGGGGGGGGGGTTATACAAAAATCCTGAGGGTCACCTTTATAAATGCATTTTTTAAAGCTACTTAAATTCATGTTTAGGGACCTTTCCCTGTGACTCCGCTGACTCGGAACTGAAACTATTTTTCTTAGTCTTAAAAGACCTGAATATTTGTTGCATTTGTTGATTTTTCATTTTTTTCACGTTTTAAGAGCTGTTTACTTGTGGAAGGGACAACAAAACAGTCTGTATGTCCTTTCTGTTTTTCTTTTTCGGTCTACCAGCTATTCTTTTTCGGAAAGAGTCTAGAATACACAGGCCGTACACATTTAAAATGGGGCGACAAATTGACCTTCCTATAGTTATTCCTCATCTAGTTAATTATTACTAAACAAGAGCTTCAAATGTGTGACTGTGTCTGAGAGAAGCCAGTTCATGTTCTTTAATTCTTTTTTGTGCAGTACTGGCAGATATTTATCAATAGATTATAAATAAAATCGGCTTCGGACACTGAGCGCCGTATCATAAACTCTCATTATAAAATAATCATGGCGTACGAAATCTTTCTCTGCATACGAACCTTATTTTGCCCCTTAGTATTTGGGATCGATGTCATCATGTGCAATATAAGTATCGTTTTAATTGAACTGATAAATGCTGCACACGATGAATTTTAGTGCGTCAGTTAAGAAATCATTGCATCAAAAATGCAAGACACATGCACTGGGAGAAACACTGGTTTAACATTTTGTTCAAGTCCTTTTATTACTATCTTATCTTCATCACTAATTATTCAAACTTTTAAGTAGACAGGGATTGTCCTGTCACTCAAGTATGTCTTTTATGCATATCAAGATTACACAAGTCATAATCCTTTGTAATTCAACCCTTTTACTGTCATCATTTTGTTTAAATAACTTTAAGCTCAAAAATTCTTTAATCATATTTTAATACAGATATGCGCGCTAAATGACCAAACCTGCCGATGCGCCATAAAACAACATGCATTCATTTGTTCGTATTTGAAGATAAAAGGATAAAAAAGTTTTAATTTTACCTTTTCCATGCTCTGTGAAAAGGGGTTTAATTAATCTGCAAACAGTATTGACCAGGTCAGCCTGGCTCGAAATATTTTGCTTTAGTCAATTTTCTACATGTCAGACAAGGAGTTTACCTCATGACTCAGTGGGTTTTATTACAAAATGGATTTTATGGATCCATGTTTGTGGGATGACTTGCATGGTAAAATGCATCACAGAGATGCATTGACTCCCCTTTTGCCATAGCATGGCTCATTTATTCATGGATTAAAAAGAAAACACCCTTGCAAAATTGCTTGTTTTGATGAAAAGAAGTGTCATTGATTAGTTTAACCTGTTAAAATTTCATGTATATTGTCAGAAACAAAGCTTCTCTTCATTCAAGTGCTCCTTCCCAGCAATGTTGTTGGAAGTAGCGGGGTTTTGAATGAGATAAAGATACACATAGAGGATATTTTTGTTTTCCGGTGAAAGATTGAAATTGATTTTATCTCGTGAACATCATTTGTAATATTTTCACGGGTGGCTCAGCCACTTACCAGTGATGTTAACTCGATGAAATCAATTTTGATCTTTCACAGAAAAAACAAATATTCTATTTATTTCATGTCTCTAACCCCTTTTTTGGGGAGACTTACATCAAAATCCAGTACATTTGGTTTTGGTAAATTCCAGTTGGGTACGCCCTTTGCATAACAACGCATTACAATATTATGTATAGCGCAAGAAATGTATGGTAAATTTCGTCATATTTTCATCTGAATGACACACGCTGTTTACCAAGGTAACTAGTGCTTGGGAACTACTGTTTCCTCCTTCACTTGGAGAGTTAGAAAATAAAATAGGTATTTTTCGATGGTTGTAACCATGATATATCAAACAATATTCCACCGTTATTTCTCGATAAACTACTGTAAAGCATGAAATAAAGAATGATTATTATATGTTTTTCCCTTGTGAACTTAGAGGTTCTTTAGTTTCTTTCTTCTTGTCTGCTTGAATTTTGCTTGAAAATCTCCTGGGTCCGTACTCACCAACCATTCTCAGGGACATTCTTAGTCTTTTTGTCAAGAATTTTCTACATTTAATAGTAATGCAACTTTCGATTGGCTATACAAAATGGTTAAGCCAGTCAGAAGTTATGTTACTTTCTAAATCTTTAGACTAAGAATGTACTAAGAAAAGTGAGTGAGTGTTTTTATTTACATGAATATGTCTCTTGATTTTATATAATTGTGTCTTTTGTTTTTATACATGTATACAGGTATTCCTCAATTCACTAAACAACTTACTAGTGAGGACATGGTGAAATGGGGAACGTCAATCGCAGTTCTTTGCTGTGCAGAGGGATATGATAATATTACATGGTACAGGAAAGAGGCATCTGATTGGGTGCTTTTTCCACCAATGGATAGTGGCAGTTCACTCACGCCCACCGTAGAAGAGAACCAACAGGTTTTGAGAATCCATGATGTAGACATGAGTGACAGCACATATTTTAGGTGTGACTTATTCAAAGATGGCTTGAGCATAAGGCAACATCAAATGAAGCTAACTGTGCAGCGTAAGTAAAATAAATAGAGGATGGTTTTTTTTTTTTCCATGGAAGATCAAAATTTATTTCATCGAGTGAACATCATAGGCAATATTTTCATGAGTGGCACAGCCACAAGTAAAAATATTACCAATGATGTTCACAAGATGAAATAAATTTCTATCTTCCACCGAAAACAAAATTATTTATTTAATGCTTCTAGCCCTTTTTTGGGGGGACTTACATCAAAATCCAGTACAGTTCTTATTGGTAATTCCCCGTGGCCTACCCCTCCGCATAACAACGCATTACAATATTACATAAAGTCTGAGAAATGTAGGGTAAATTTCGTCATATTTCCAACTGGTTGAGTGGCACACGCATTTTACCTAGGTAACTAGTGCATGGGAACTACTGTTTCAGCCTTCAGTTGAACAGTTAGAAAATCAAATCACTGTTCATAACCATGAAATATAAAGAAATATTCCACCGTTATTTCTCAGTAAACTACTGGAAAGCATGAAATAAAAATTGATGTCCTACAACCATAAACAAGGAAACTGTGGTAAAGAAAAGGCTTTAGGAAACGTTGTGGAAAAAGGAGAAAATGCTGGTAACCAGCATTTTCTCCTATTCCCAACAATCTTTTCTGCCCTTCCAGAAGCAAATGTAAGTTTTTGGGTCGCAATTATTTTGTCGTTTACAAATGCTTTTCAATTCAGACAAGTCTAAAAGTTTGTCATTTGTTAAAGAATTAAAGTGCCGAAATCTATACTTGTGTTGTTGCAAATTATGTATGGCATTTTACGATAAAGGTTTGTTTTGTAAACTACCAGTAATACTGTGAAACCAGTAATATTTGTTGAGTAATAAATTTTGTTGATTTCATAAGTAAGTAAGTCAACAAGTTCAAGTTCTTGCTAAAAGATTGGTTAGTAATTCTGCTCAATTTTGTTGGGTTTAACTTTCATTAATTTGTAACAAATATGCCAATGTTATGTTTACATGTGCACATTCCTTACCATATAGAAAATTATTTAAACCCCATTGACACTATAGAAAAATTGGTCTCATAGAAATTGCACTAAGATTGATTGATTGAATTGGTGTTTAACCCCCTGTTAACAGCTTAGGTCATATCACGGTGGTCAGTGCTCCTACGCATGTGTTTCCTGGCTTTCTCACACCAGTACTGACACAACTTTCTTTCTAAGTCACTGAGTACTTCTAACATGCATCAGAGATGAGAGGCAAAAAAATGCTCTAAAGAAAGTTTGCCTCAACTGGGTATAAAACTCACAACCACCAGGTCACGAGTCCGATTTGCTAACCACTGAGCTACCTGGGCGGGCCTACACAAAGACTTGACCCATACTGAATAAATACAGAGGTAGAAAATATTTTTTGTCTCCATGTCTATCAGTGTAATTCCCACAATGTCAGTACTATTTATACTATGCATCTGAAAGCATATTTATGCCTGTTCCTTTGCTGAAATTTGTTTACCCTATTATTTTGTGTTAATTTGACAGTATGAAACAATTTACATGTTTCTTACTGAAATATTTGGCAATGCAATCAAGGTGTAATGCCATTATTTTTCAGAAACTCACTTATAACAAAACTCTCTTGTTTTCATAATCTCCTGTTTGACCAGGACACATAGAAAGGGAAATCACTCTAAACAATTTGTATGAGTACACTTCAGAAGTCGGTGCAGTTTTAGTTTGTGAGGTAGAGTGTCGGCTTTGTAACCATTAGGTTTGAGTTCAATACCTGGGAGCGGGTGTCAACTTTGGGACTGTTCATTGGCCCACACATTCAGTGTGAGCACTGGTGTAGTTCCCAGGAAGCAGAAGAGAGAGAGATTAGTATAAGTTGTAAGAACTTTTTTCTCAATCGATTTAAAATAAACTCTGACTTCAGGGTTTCAAGCATATTGGTGTAGCTTGTAAAAAATTACACATTTGCTATTTGGTGGACTTGGGACTGTCAATCATAAGTGTCGTAAACTTTACACTCTTCGCACTCCATATGATACCTGTGTGCTTGTCAACAACTGACTCCCGACCTATCAACCCTTTACCAAACAACAAACTGTTGGACTAGACAAAACTGAAAGCATTTGCATGAGACAAATTAAATGTAGTTTAAATGGGGATGTCTTTTTCAATAGGGTAGAAAACATTGTGGTTCCCAGCATTTTCTCCTTTTCCCACAAAGTTTTCAAAAGCCTTCTTTTTCAGTGTTTTTAAAACTCAGGATTGTGTGGTAAAGAGTTATGGGTCTTTCTCTTTTTCTTTGGTATTAAGATTGATTCTGATTTATTTTTTACCCAAAAAAAGAATGTATGGAAATAAAAATCAACAAATCAACAGTCCAATGAAGTCACCGAATTGAAAAAATTAACAAAATTTCAAACCAACGATATTACGAGAAGCCTGTGTAAAGTAATAAATTAGTCTTTAAAGTCAAAAACTTATTAGAAAAAGGATAAATATGCTGGCTTTATCTCCTATAATTGTATTTTTTTTTTTCGAAAGCTGTTTTCTGAAAGGGTCATCTAAGCATGTGGTAATCTAGCAAAGTATTTAATTTATGTCATAAAACTTTTTCTTGTCAGGCTGTGACGTAATGGCAAGAGGACCAATCCCAACTGAGCCTTCTCCGAAAAACAGAACAATAAAAAACTTTGGAGTAAATGTCACTTTATATTGCACGGGATATTTTGGATGTGGTTCAGACAATTTACGCATAGCAGACTGGTTAGTGAAGGGGGAATCTGGAAACATATCTACTGTCAGTAACAACAGTAACAGATATGTTACCCAGCAATATTCAAGGTGAGTGTTAACGTTTTACCACATGATCCAGAATTTTCACGACCCTGACAGAAAAGGCTTTTGAAAGTGTTGTTGGAAAAGAAGAAAATGCTGGTAAACAGCATTTTGTCCTTTTCCCACAATGTTTTAGAAAGTCTTTCAAAGACAAATCTTACCACTTAAATTAACAAGTAAGATTGTTACTGGTGCTACTAAATATTGCAACATCCAGAAAGTCCTGTTCAATCTTAAGTGAGAAACACTAGCCACAAGAAGAGGTAAATACAGACTCATTTTGCTCTACAAAATGTTTAATGGTCTATCGCCCGCATACCTGTCAAACCTTATCCCTGGTTGTAATCAAACCGGTCATGGAAGATATAACCTAGGGAGTATCAGGTGTGTAAACGCCAGGACCCAATCTTGCAACTCTTCGTTTTTACCACATACAATTTGGGAATGGAATACCTTGCCACTAAGTACAAGAAATGCTCCATCTTTATCACAATTTTAATGAATAGTAAACCGCACCTTACAAAAATCATCCTCAGCTAAACTTTGGGACAAGCAAGGGACAGGTCTTACATGCATGTTTACGGTTAGGATGTAGTTCTCTTAATCAGCATCTACACAGATGATCTCTAATTGATTTACCATTATGTTCTTGTGTCCAAATCAAAACTGTTGATCACTACCTTCTTCATTGTCCCAGGTATCATTAGCTACATACTCAAATTTTACATGGTATCCCTTGTCCGCTTATCACCTCCAACCTCTTAAAAGGAAACGAACACCTTACATTCGAACAAAACAAATGCATATTTGCTCATGTCCAGAGCTTCATCAAAGCATCAAAAAGATTTTCTAAGTAAGCTGGGTGTCCAGAGCCAATCCTTGTCTCAATCTCCATTGCTATGATCAAATATCAGATATCCACCCGTATATTTATAACGTTTTGTGATCTCCCGATTGACAGGAGAAGAAAACAGGAAGTGGTTATGATTTTTACACTCTTTTTTTTTTATTTTAGGCAAGATATATACGTTCTTCTGTTTAAAGTTATGGCATCTCAACACATGGTATTCCTGAATAAGTATCAAAAACCTTTCAGAGAGGAATTAACATAAGTTATTCATAGCTTGTTTTCCAATCCTATCTGTCAACCCTTACAACTTGTTATACCATGTATCATTTTCTTTATTTTACATGTTTATTTGTATCTGCTACAATGAATAAAGTTTAAACTAAATTAACAATAGCTGAGCTGGCAAAAGTAAATACAGCAGGTGTTAAAATGCATTTCAGTTTGAATCATACCATTTAAAAGTATGGAGTTATTGTGAAGATGACAATCTGTTGTTGTATGGTTGGTCTTAGTCTTAGTCGCAGGCAACAAAAATAATTCCAAAACAAGGTTAAAACCTGACAGGTCATTCTATGTTTTTTGCCTGACAGGTCATTCTATGTTTTTTGCCTGACAGGTCATTCTATGTTTTTTGCCTGACAGGTCATTCTATGTTTTTTGCCTGCTTTTAAAATTCATTCTTTTGCCCGTGACTAACACTTGGAAGAACCATACAATAACCTGTTGTCACTTTCACAACATTTTCCATACTTTTGACAACAAAATTTCAAAAAGTTTGTTCACAGTTACCTTGGGGGATACTTTAACAATATAGCTGCTAATCCTTTTGGCTTATTGACTCTGAAAGCTTTTCAAACAGATACTGTAAGAAGTGTGGTTGAAGGTCGAGATAACTTGGTCAAAGAATGTGCGAATCCATTGTTATTGACACTGTGATGTCAGTCGATAGACAAGTCTATAATAAGATTATTTGCACAATTGGTAATCGTGGAGAGACCTTTGAATGTCCCCAGGAGGTAATAATAACAAAAGTGATAAATGGATAGTTGCCAAAGATTCAACGGAAAGCATAAAACGAAATATTTAGAAATTATTACCGCCTGGACCCAGGCTAGGAATTGAAGTCAAACCCAGTTCCTCCAGCCTGCCAATCCAATCCTCATCACAGAGCCATGCAGCACCCTGAAGCCTTTAATGGGGCACACTTTTACAATATATCTTATAGGAATGAAAAGACCACCATTGGTTCATCCCTAACTATTTACGACGTACAACCAGAAGATCTGAAGCGGACCTTTTTGTGCCGGCTTAGTACCGCACAGATTCACCTTGGCACAGTTATTCAAGCAGTGCATATTTCAAAAGAAGGTATAGTGTAAAGTTATCATTAAGCATATAAATGATATCATTAGCTACTTTTCCCAATAATTTGGATCATGATCAGAGTTTACAGGTCCAGTAGTCAGATCTGGAATTTATATATTCTGTGTGTATTGGCTGTATACCAGATGACAATATGGTAAACTTGTGTGTATTGAAGGCATTTGCAAACGATAAATCTGGAATTTATATATTCTGTGTGTATTGGCTGTATACCAGATGACAATATGGTAAACTTGTGTGTATTGAAGGCATTTGCAGACGATAAATCAACCCAAAGAGTGCTTGAACCTACCTCAATTGTTTTTGCGGACAGTGTAGATCAAGATCAGACTGCACAGAACGTGCAGTCTAATCTAAGATCTACACTGCTACTTTGATATATGTCCTGGCAAAAAATAACCTTGAAATGACCTTGAAATGACAATATTTCGAATGGTTTTTTCCTAATTGTAAAGGCCCTTTCCATTTAAGAAATAATCTTCTTTCTATCGTGGTTTATCGTTCAATAAACCACAGTTGTGAGTTACGAGGCACAATAAATAATCCATGAGGGCGATAGCCCGAGTGGTTTATTCATTGTGCCTCATAACTTGCAACAATCATGGTTTATTGAATGATAAACCACGATAGAAAGAACTTTATTTTGATTCTAACATGACCAACTCTTGTTCAAAGGAAAACAAGTTCATACTTAGAGTAAAAACGCAGATGCAGATTATATTCCATTGAATAACTTACTTACTTTATACAGATTGACGTCACTCTATACAGAATGACTCTACATAGAACAACGTAGATTTTACCGCTCTTTCGTTGCACTGTGTTTATAGAGCCGAATTCACGTGTCATGTTAGAATTAAATAAATAATCTTCTTTCTATCATGGTTTATCGTTCAATAAACCACGGTTATGAGTTATGAGGCACAGTAAACAATCCACAAGGGCAATAGCCAGAGTGGTTTATTCATTGCGCCTCATAACTCACAACGTGGTTTATTGAATGATAAACCATGATAGAAAGAAGATTATTTCGATTCTAACATGACAAGCTCTTTATCAAAGGAAAACAAGTTCATACTTAGTGTAAAAGAGCAGATGCAGATAATATTTCCTTGAATAAACCATGGCTGTTCCAGTTACTAACCAAAACAAACCCCCACTTCCCGGTCGGTAAATACAAAAAGTATCAAAAGTTCAATAAAACCTTAGGCATCAAACATAACATAAAAAAACTACCGTTTTACTGTTATATTTTCTCCTTTTCAAATAACAAAGAATGAATGTATCGTCAAGTATTAGAGTAGCAGTCGCTTCGGAAGCTCTGAATATTACTCCACCTACTCCCAATCCAATTTCCAATGCAACACCGGCCCTTTTTGAACTAAAGTTCACAGTGAAAGACACCTGATTTATATATGTTTACCGGTAACACTTCAAATAGTTTCATCGTTGTCAATTTTTATCAAAAACAGTTAATTTTGGTAAATCCTTCAGTTTTTCCTTCATCCTTGGTCAAGTAGCGGAGAATGACGATTTGTTTACGTCAGGTGGCATTCAGTGATAAAATATCGGAGGGCGCAGACATGGAACAGCCACAGGTGACTTACCTTATACAGAATGACGTCACTCTATATAGAATGACGTCGATTTTACCACGATTTCATTGCACTGTATTTATAGAGCCGAATTCACGTGTCATGTTAGAATAACCCTTATCCTGCTAAATAAGTTAAACTTTCAAGTCGATAGTAAAAACCCGTATAATGCTAATTCAAACTTACTTTTTGGAGAAAAATATCTCCTTATCAGACTGTGCAGATCCAAGATCAGACTGCACGTTCTGTTAATTGTGGCTGTTTTCGAAGAAAATGTTGAGGTATTTTCGTAGCCCTGTCATTGTCTGCTTAGTCACTGTTGTCATCTTGGTTGTCCTGCAAACCAAGAAATGAACATTTTATAATTTATCACATAACTCTCCTTGTTTTCAATGTAATACAGCCATTACGAATGTTTTTGTCTCACACACGTATGAGATAAGAAAATAGTGCTGTATTTGGTCAACACTCTGTAATTATACGCTTCATTTCTAAAACATTACTGACCTAGGTTCCTGGAGGAAATTAATGGTCAAAATTCTTAATCATGATAAAGTTGTTAATTTAACCAGTTTTAGATTCAAAACAAAATCAATATATGCAAGTTTCTTCGGAGCTATTTTTCGTTCGTAATGTACCTGTCAAAGAAGCGCACAGGCTTCATGTAAATTTCACTACACATTATACATGTATGCCTCTGGTTTAACACATTATGGACTATAATTCTTGTTATACAGTTATGTGATAAAAAGAATCTGACACTCGTTGGCTTTTGAGGTAAAAATTTATTAAACTTGTCCACAAAAAATGTTATTAAGCTCGCCAAAGGCTCGCTTAATAACATTTTTTGTAGACTGGTTTAATAAGATTTTATCTCAAAAACCGACTCATGTCAGATCCTATATATCTTTATCTAAACTAAAGATCTATACTTCAAACTCTGTCAAAAGTGGAACCAATACATCAAATGCAGGTAACCATTAAAATATTTCAGACAGAGTTATGCACCTTTTCCACTTAGAAATTTCACAGAAAATTAATCTGTTTCTGAATGCACCTGCAGTCAAACACTGACATGCAATGCTTTTGTTCTCTGACAGGGTAGGGAAAGCTTTTAAAGAGGAGAAACTACTTCTTACATGGGTCTGTATGTAACCAACCATTCGTAATTTCATTCTAAGTCTAATTATAGAGTTAGAAAATAACACAATTTATGATTGGCTAAACTATTTGGAATATAGAAAATTGTTGTGAGTAAAACTAAGAATTTTTGTAAGTATGGTTGGTGAAGACAGACCCAGGATTTCTCTCCTTTTACCAAGGATGTTCTCCTTTGCCTCTACCTTAAAGTCAAATTGTATGGTGTGGTATTTTGTCCTTTTCTCGCAGTGTTTTCAAGTGTGATCTTTCTTAGGGTTGTTAAAACATATGACTGCTTTGTACATGTAACTATGTACCAAACAGCAAAATGTTAGGCTTGTACAAATTGAAACCATTCATGGACAAAAAAAAAAGTTCATTCAAAAATAGAAATTGCTATTTGGAGAAAACAATATTATGGGTAAAAAACATTGTGATAGAATTATGTCTAAAATAATTCCTAAAAGGTACATTTAAATTGATAGCAGGAACCAAAACGCCTTAATTTTTGCTTTTCTGGTAATCTGGTGATGTTGTCAAGAGAGGG
Organism: Hippopus hippopus; assembly: GCA_946811185.2. Taxonomy (NCBI): domain Eukaryota; kingdom Metazoa; phylum Mollusca; class Bivalvia; order Cardiida; family Cardiidae; genus Hippopus; species Hippopus hippopus. The sequence goes on along the minus strand of OX328110.1, from coordinate 2,080,706 downwards.
CCAATAGCCGCCATGACACTTTCATGATTACAGATTACAATTACAATTACTTTCCTTAATGTGTTAAAAAGTGACATAGGTCTGCTAAAGGCTTGCTTAATGACATTTTTACTAGACTTGATAAATAAATTTTTATCTCAAATGCCAATTTAACTCATGTCAGATCCTATATTTCTTTTATCCTGACAGCAATTCCTTCCAGTGTATCAAAAATGGAAATAATTCTTATAACTGCGGGTGGATTCTGTGGGCTGGTGTTCGTAATCATAGTAACCATTAGTATTGTCATGCACTACTGTGGGCCGCAAGTCACTTTGTTTGTTAGAAGTCACTTACCAAGATGTAGACCTGCTCCAGAGAGAGGTAAGATCAAGTTAGGGACTAGGCTTGAGATTGATTAAATTTGCATTTATTTATCATTGACACCGGTCACCCATATGTGCGACACCCCCTGAAGGCTGTTAGTATTGTTACCAGGATAGTGCAGATACAGGACGAAACCCATCCTAAGTTACTCCTGGTTCTTTAAAGTGCTTGGTGTATAGCACTGTCACATGGGACCTCAGTTTAACGTCTCATTCGACTATTAGTAATTTTAGATGGCCAGCTGTTGGAATTGAACTCACACCGTCAAGTGACCTGAAACATCACATTCACGAGTCGTAGACTCCACCAATTGAGCTATGTGGGCTGGTCAACTAGGCTTGAAAGGAGAAATATGCCTTTTTATACCCCATCAAACCGAATGAGTAGCACTCTAGAAAAAAGGGTATAATGCATCTTTGTTGCTGCACAGTATACCACTTCCAATATGTAATTCTATGTTTTAATGAGAAAGAAAGCTTTTTAAAACACTGGGGGAAATGGAGAAAATGCTGCTAACCAGCATTTTCTCCCTTTCCCCAAATGTTTTCTGCTGTTTCAAAGATGACTTTTATCATTTGGTCCACATTTAGTTTTGTCGTCTGCAAATGCTTTCAATTTGGACACATCAAAAAGTTGTCATCTGGTAATTGGTTAAACCAGCTTTCCACAGACCACAACTCATATATCTTAGTGGATATCATGGTATGATGGATAACATGATTACCCTACCTGCTGTTAAAACTTTGCCCACCATTTTGGTTATAAATCTAACATGTGCTTATTTAGTGAAGATTTTATAAATCTTCTTTCTTCTTATTGTAAATTTCAGGGCTACAAATTTTGGCACATAGCTTTATCTAAGGAATGACTCTAGAATTTGTTCAAAATTACCCTTGGGATCGAAATTAACCTCACCAAAGGGGTCTTATGTTTTACAAGGGCTCTATATTGAGAAACCTACAAAAATCTTCTTGTTCATAACCATATCACCAAGACTATTTTATTTGACATGTCCCTTGTCTTGTGGACCTCTACCAGGATTCAAGTAATTATAGCTTTTTGATAAAAAATGGCTTTGTCCTGGGTTCACAACGTTCACATAGGCTTTTTGTAAAGAAAACTTTGAAAAGCTTCTTGTTCAAGACCATTTAGCCCAGAATTGTAATGTTTTTTATGTATGGTATGTATTTATTGGACATTGGAGCAATACAGGACCATCATGACCCTCTTGTTACAGGGTCCACAAGGGGTTAAACTGGTTACTTCACAGACTTTAACACTGCGGCACAATACCAAGTTTTAACAACCCTGAGAAAAAGCTTTTGAAAACATAGTGGGAACAAAAGAAAATGCCGATAAACAGCATTTTCACTTAACGTTTTCTACCCTTCAAAAAGTAAATTTCAGTTTTGAGTCACACTTATTTTATTGTCTCATATTTTCCAAACCAAATTATGGATTCAATTCATATATGGCCTGATGATAGATACAGGTCCAAATTTTTGTTAAGCAATACCCTAACCATGTCAATGCTTATGACCTTAGGGTCAAGTTCACAGATTTTGAAGTTTTATGTTAAGAATTTTTACTAGATGAAATAGTTGATTTTGATTATATTTAGCTATATCCATGCCCATGCCTGGGGCCTAAAGGTCAAGGTCAAGCTATTGCACTAACCTCGGCATTGGAGTTGGTGTTGGGTCTTCTTTGTAGGCGTGGACCCTATTGCTTTTGCTAGACACTGCCTACCAAAACAAATACTTTTCCAGGTGACATCTGCTTTTTGGTGACAGTTCTTGTTTCCTTATTCACACAGTTTTTATAATAAAGGTCAACTGCAGTATGAAACAAGGGCTGACTGCAAGTAATGTTTTAAGAAAGTAATGCAAGTCAGAGTTTACTATTGCTGGAACTGTATGAAATAATTTGGGAAGTGTATGAAAAATGTACATGTATACCACATCTTGCATGTAACCTTGGACGATATTCACAAATCATTTTTTCTTGCATTATTTAGTCTAATTCTACATTGTAAAAGTAGCACAGTTTTTGCTGAACCAAATGGTTTAAATAGCCAATCAGAAATTGCTTTACTTCAGAATTTGGAAAGTTCTTGAGAATATGACTGAAAATGCTTTAAGAACTGTTTGTGAATACTGGCCCTTAAATCTTGGCAAGGAATTACCCTATCAAGGATTTTTACTGACTCAAATAGGAATGAAATTGAAATGGTTCAATTTTCTACTTTGTCAGGTGAAAAGAAGTTAAACGGTTTGATTTATCATGCATCTGACGATGTATCTATAGCTGCTGATATTAGAAATAAGCTGGAGAAGAAAGGTTACAGTATCTTCATATCTGATGATCTTGGTGGAAACCAATGTAAGTATTTAAGTTATTACGACTCAACCAAACAATCCCTTATTTTATCAACTCCAAAGAGAAAAGCTTTTGAAAACTTTTGAGAAAAGAAAAAACATGTCAGAGACAGACTTCATCCTGTGAGCCACATTGGTCATCTTCAAATGTTTGAATTTGGGCCGATCTAAGATTTTGTCCTATTTCAGGGTTTTATAAAGCATCTGAAATTTGGGGTCCGCTGGGCGCAACCTTGAAAAATCCAGGAGTCCAAGCCCTAATTTTAGGGGTTCCATTTAACATTGTGAGATTAGATTGTTGAGACATGATTTTCAGCATCTGCTAACAAATTTTGTGTAATAAGAAGAAATGTGAAAACTCCAAATATAAATGCAGGTTTGACTTGATTTGCTACTCCATTTCTTTCAAAGAACTTTCTAAAATCAACTGTGTCGTAACATCTGTGGGGTTAGACACAAATGCCATAGAATCAAAGATAAATAACGTAAAAAAATCTTATCCATGAAAAGAATGACCTTTTCTGGCTTTAGTGACTGATGATTATGCCAATGCACTTTATTCAAGACATATACAGGAAGTACCTAAGACAACGCAAATCGAGTATGACCCTAATGTCCAAAAAACTGCAATTGTATCGTGTTGACTGCATTGCAGCAGAGAAATTTTTTAAAGAGACGGTGATCTATGACAATTTTTTTGTTTTATGCAAGACTTTTGGTGCAGATTAGGAATTAACTTTTATATATCCATGGGATGCAGGCTGCTGAAGTACTTACAGTCAAATATTAAATTGACACGGAAATTTGCATCCCGTAATACCCTGTTTAGTCGAAAGTTATATCTTTACCAAGCAATCTTGAACAACCCTAAAGAGGAGGTCTTTGTACACATGGAAAGGAGGAAAATGCCAGTAATCAGCATTTCCTCCGTTACCCACAACGTTTTCTTACCTTTTCCGAGACAATGCCAATCATCTCACATTTAAATGTTTTCAGCAAATGCTTTCAGTATGGACCAGTCTAAAATTTTGTCTATAGGTAAAGGGTTAAATTTTCACTTGGTAATGGAATTTTGGATTATTTTTAGTGATAATATATATGGATAAGGAAACAAGTGAGGTTCCTTTCATGGGATTTGACTTTAAAAGGGTAGAGATTATTGTTGAAAATGTAGAAATGAGTTTATAACAGCCTTGTTTCCCAGGGTCTGATTTTGCCATCTGACAATGAATTTACAATTAGAATGATATCTAGAAGGGATGGTAAAATTGGCTTTAGATGATTAAACCTGCCTACTTACATGTTCATGTAGGTATTACTTTCAACGACATCAAAATTTAATCCAAAGCAAGTGCTTCTACACAATCATTAAGCTGCGCAATATGTATGTTTATTTTATGCTTTTCAGTAGATTATCAAGAAAAAACAGTGGAATATTGTTTGATATTTCATGGTTATGAATGGTTAAAAATGCTGATTTTATTTTCTAACTCTTCAATAGAAGGTAGAAACAGTAGTTCCTGTGCACTAGTTACCCAAGTAAACAGAGCGTGCCATTCAACCAGATAGCAGTATGACATATTTTACCCTACATTTCTCGCACTTTACATAGTAATGTAATGCGTTGTTATGCAAAGGGGGTATGCCACGGGGAATTACGGAAAACAAGTGTACTGGATTTTGATGAAAGTCATTTACAAAAAAGGGGTTATACACATGAAATGAATAGACTATTTGGGTGGGTTTTTTGTGTAAGATCAAAATTTACTTCATCTCGTGAACATGATTGGTAATATTTTCACTCGTGGCTGCACCACTCATGAAAAAATTACCTGTGATGTTCACTTGATGAAATAAACTTCGATCCTTCACCAAAGAAAAGCAAATATCCTCAATGTATTGGATTTGATTGGGTAAAATTTATGTGCCAATTCTGCTTAACTGATTGAATTGACATATGATTTAATTTAATTTCTATTGTTCTATAAAAATATTTCTGTTCATAATGTTATTGCACGAGTTTGTGCTTTTTACATGCTTAATGACAAAATGTTCAGTCTGTCTCTCTGCCAGTCTCAGAGTCCGTCTGTCTCAGAGTCCATCTGTCTGTGTGTCCTGTAGACAGTTAAAGAAATTTCAAGTGATCTTTTTACCCTTTTAGTGCAGAACCAAGATTTTTTTGCTAATGCGGACTGGGTAAATCAAGATCTTGGACCTACACTGTTTGCATCTTTTCCAGATAGTCAGTTACTTATCACCACAAGGCTGAGATTTTCGAAATAAACTGAAAGGTCACCTTTGATACCTCTCTCTCATGTGCAAAAGATTTATGCATATGTGTTTATTTTCCCTTTATAGCTATCGGCGATTATGAAAGAATATCAGATGAAAGCTTAATTATTATGTTTTTGCACACCAAGAATCTTCAAGAGGACCCATATGCACATTTACTGCTTCAGAGCCTTATTAGCAATAAAAGAGCTCAGGACATTATATTTCTAGTAGTAGATAAATATGATCCTGAAAAAGTCATGGAATCTACAGCTCATGCTAACCATCCAGAACAAAATGGAAATGTCAGAAGAGATACTGGAGATGAAGGACACGGAGAGGTGGTCAATCGGACTTCCAATCACCCAGAAGGGTTAGAGGAAGGTGACGGAGATGCTAATAGTGTCAAATCAAGTGAATATAGTGAGAACAGTACAAGTCAGAATACAGACTCGCAAAGTAAAGATTTGAGCTTCTGGAAAGCTTTGCCACGCTACCATGTACCCCTTGAAAATGCATCAGTCAGAAAAAAATTGAATTTCCTGTGCTGGCTTCAAAACAAAATACCAAAGTTTCAAGATCAGCTAAAGAAGCCTGTTACAGATAAAAGTAAACGGAGAACATCATCTGGTCGCCAGCTTTTAGCTAGTCAGGCTGAAGAAAGTGTTACACCTACAAATTTAGGAACAGTAAATGAAGATGATAATGTTTTTGCTGAAGAACGGAGTGAACCAATAAGACACACGCAGAATGAAATGTTAAACAATTACCAGAGAGAAACAGATTATACTTTGGATAATCCTATACAATGCCATCTGCAATTAGAAAATGAGGTACCAAACATTCATCAGTTTGGACAAACTGAAGATGTCACAGTAGTTGTTGTTCATGAAATAAGTGATGAAACAAACTTGAAATTTGCTGAGCCCATAGAAATACCAGGTCATTTAGAGATACGTACGGTGGAAGAAGAGTCACGAAACACACAAAATGAAAGCTCACCGCTCTTACCTTTAATCCCAGACCAAATCCTTGACAATCTTTTTTTGCCAAAGTCTCAAGTCAGTGGGCAAGATTCTCTTGCATCTAATATCTCAGAATCAAGTGGAATAGGCTCATCTGCATCAGGCGCTGAGAATTCTATAAGTGCTAGAGTTGTTGATAGCTATTCCAGGAGCCAATCACCCCCATTTCAAGGCCAAAACATAGCTGTAAATCAAAATAGAGATACACTAGTTGAAGACAAGACAAAAAACGGCAGTTTAGGACATTCTCTCAATTTTTCACGAAGTCAGTCATATGGAGAGAGTGGTTATGGTACAACACCAGATCAGAACCTTTCACCAGAGCTTCAGGGCAATAGTGTGTTTAGCACTTTACCAAACAACTCCTCCTTTTAATCACGGTAAGGAAGAAGTCTTTTGAAAACATTCTGGGAAATGGAGAAAATGTTGGTAACAAAGTTTCTATTAAGCATATTTCTATTTTTAGTCACATTTATTTTGTTTTCTACAAAAAGTTTTCCATTTGGGCAAGTCTAAAATTTTGTTATTTGGTAAAGGGTTAAATTCTGCTTATCCAGCTGACACTGCAAACATGTTGCAAGAAGTTTGTCATTAACTTTTTGACTACAAAGTTTAAGACTTGTTCGAATGCAAAGAATGATTTGCACAGGACAGATTTGATTTGACACAAACAATAAGTATTTTTAAAGGATCAAAAACTTTGTAGATTCTACTGTTAACCTTTTGCCATACAATACTGTGTTTTCAGAACCCGGAGAAAGAATGTGCCTACTTCTGAAATATTTGCTTAGAAAAGAGCAAATAGTCACCAGCATTTTAAGCTTGGCTGTTTTTAAAAAAAAAATTTGGTAATTGCAGTAGCCCTGTTGTCATCTGCGTTGTTGTTGTCGTCATCACGCAAAGACTTGAAGATTTTATAATACCTCTGTTATTACTGAAAATATTTGCTTCAAACTTGGACAAATTGTGAGCTTTCAAAGTCTTCATAAGAGAAATCCTTACAACAAGGCCTGACGACCATCAGAGCATTTTTGACACAGTTATGCCCCCTGCATGTAGTGCTCTTGTCTGCCTTTTCACACAGTGTTTTCTACCCATTCAAACAAGAACTCCATCATTTAAACCACATTTAATTTGATGTCTGAAAATGCTTTCAGTTTTGAAAAGTATAAAGTTTTGTTGTCTGGTAAGGAGTTAATATCATTCTGTGATGATAATTTTTTATAGTGATGATATCAATTTAAGCGCCACGGGCTGAAGACCAAAAAACTTATGCCATTTTGCCATCTGGTCAGGAATAAATATCATACCATGACAGTATCCTTTTTATAGTGATGATATCAAGTTTAGCTCAACTGGCTGAAGGCCAGCAACCTTTTGTCATAGCCTTGTGTTGGTTGTTCGTCTGTACATGTGTCTGTGCATCTTTGCATGGGTTAACTCTTATTTCTAAGATCTCCTCTCAACCCTGAACCACAAAGTACTGGGTTTTAACAGCCTTGAGGAAGACGACTTTAGAACACATTGTTGAAAAAGGAGAAAATGCTGTTAAAGAAGAAACTTCAATGAAATGATCCTGCTATTGGCCTCTTCAGAACTTCTTCAAAGAAATTATTTCGTTAAAAGTTGTATTTGTCATGGCAACAAAACTGAAAAAATATTGAAATTCATTAAAAGATCTTATTCTCGAAAACCAGAGTTTGGGGTCCCTACAACTTGCTCAAAATGATCATTTGAATTACGTCGTTCAGATTTCTTAATATAACTTTGATCAAGCAAAGAATACTGGTGCTTTTGCTTCATTGGTAAAGACTATCCATAAAGTTAAGCTAACAATATCTAAGGGAAATAACTCATGTTTTCCTCGTGACAGACGGTGACCATTTTTCTCTCTTAATTGGCATTACTATAACGTGACATTGGTTGTATCGTATTTAAGTCATTTGGATATGTTGAATATTTAAATGAACCAAGGTTTGTATAATGTTACTAGTATTTCTTTCCCCAATATTTTACCATTCCTGCCTTAAAATAATTTTTTTTTTCTGCTGCTAGATTTTTTTTTAAAATTTATTTGTGAACAGATTGCTTGTCATAGCTCATTGATATTTTGGTGTGAATAATACTGGACGAGATTATCAGGTTAATTTGATGTGCTGGAGTACAATACTTGATTGTATTGGACGAGTACGCTGCAGAAACAGTCTGTATTTTAAACTCGGCTGTTGCCTCTTTCATAAAATAGCGGGGTACTCATCCAGTAGAATTCAGTATTGTACTTAAGCGTGTTAGATAATCCCTTTGTCACCTCATCCAAAATATAGACTGGTTCTGCAGTGTACGCATCCAATAGAATTCAGTATTATCCCCAAGCATGTAAAATAACATCTGTATTTCACAATTACATATTTACCCCACAAATAAACGACAAATAAACGACCTGTTCATTTGCGAAATTTGTGACACAAAACAAAAGAGGGTTTTAAAATGAATAAAAGTGATTTATGACAATGGTTTTGGATAGACTACTCTTCCAAACCAATGTCGATATTCGGAACTCTAGGCTTGTTTGTAAAAATCCATATTCCTATACTCTTTCTTGTTCTGAAAGATAGATATGGATTCAGATATTTTGTATTCACATGGTAGTATTTAAGCGAGTTCATTTGGAATTAAATTGTAGATGTTAAATAAGTGCTTTTATTTCATGCTTTTTGGTAGTTTATCGAGAACTAATAGTGGATATATGATTTGATATTTTATGGTTTAGGCCGGTGAAAAATACCAATTTCATATCCTCTGCCTCTTCAATTGAAGCCACACACACAAGTTACCTAGGTAAACGGCGTTTGCCATTCAACAATAGGGAAATATGACATAATTTACGTGCATTTACCGTATGTTTCTCGCACTTTTCATGATATTGTAATGCGTTCTTATTTGGGTGGGGTAGGCCACAGAGAATTACCGTAAACAACTGTACTGGATTTTGATGAAAGCCCCAACAAAAAAGGGGTTAGAAGCATGAAATAGATAGAACATATACATACTTTCTTTTCGATGAAAGATCAAATTTATTTTATCGGGTGAACATCATTGGTAATATTTCACGCGTGAAAACATTACTGAATATGTGCGCCATGAGTGAAAATACTACTGATGATGTTCACTTGATAAAAGAAATTTTGTTTTTTTTTTATCGAAAATAATCCTTTATGTATATATTGACATCTTGGAATATGAAATGTTGTGGACTAGGCTTATCTTTTTAATGAAATTTTATTTCAGTACAGGCTTGTTACATTTTCATATCTCTGTCATTACAAATTATGTAAATGGTACATTTGTTAATAAGGTAGTAGAGCCATAAAGGGTCATCATGGCCCTCTTGTTAGTTTTTATACGCCCGTCGAAGACGGGACGTATTATGGGATCACCCGTGGCGGGCGGGCGGGCGGACGGACGGGCGGGCGGCGTCCCCATTCTTTGTCCAGGGCATTTCTCCAAAACTATGCTAGCTACGGTTATGAAATTTCATGGGTGGATAGATCTCATCAAGGCGGAGTGCAGTGCACAGGAATCATAACTCTCGCTTGCTTAATTTTTGAGTTATTGCCCTTTGTTGTTTTTCATACTTGAATTTTGTCCGGAGCATATCTCCAAAACTATACTAGCTACGGTTATGAAACTTCATGGGTGGATAGATCCCATCAAGGGGGAGTGCAGTGCACAGGAATCATAACTCTTGCTTCTTTAATTTTTGAGTTATTGCCCTTTGTTGTTTTTCATACTTGAATTTTGTCCGGAGCATATCTCCAAGACTATACTAGCTAAGGTTATGAAACTTCATGGGTGGATAGATCTTATCAAGGGGGAGTGCAGTGCACAGGAATCATAACTCTTGCTTACTTAATTTTTGAGTTATTTCCCTTTGTTTATATTCATACTTGAATTTTGTCCAAAGCATACCTCCAAAACTATGCTAGCTACGGTTATGAAACTTCATGGGTGGATAGATCTCATTAAGGGGGAGTGCAGTGCAAATGAATCATAACTCTTGCTTGCTTAATTTTTTGAGTTATTATACGCCTGTCGAAGACGGGACGTATTATGGGATCACCCATGGTGGGAGGGCGGACGGGTGGGTTGGCAGTCGGCATCCAGTTTTTGTCCGGGGCATAACTTTGTCATCTCCAGTCCGATTGACTTGAAACTTGGCATGTGTGTTTGTTGCAATAATACGGAGTGCAGTGCGAAAGAACCATAACTCTACCTCGTGCTGTCTTTGAGTTATTTCCCTTTGATCGTCATTTTTACAGCATTTTCTGCTTGTCCGGAGCGTAACTTTGTCATCTCCAGTCCGATTGACTTGAAACTTGGCATGTGTGTTTGTTGCAATAATACGGAGTGCATTGCAAAAGAACCATAACTCTACCTCGTGCTGTCTTTGAGTTATTTCCCTTTGATCGTCATTTTTACAGCATTTTCTGCTTGTCCGGAGCATAACTTTGTCATCTCCAGTCCGACTGACTTGAAACTTGACATGTGTGTTAGTTGCAATAATATGGATTGCAGTGCAAAAGAACCATAACTCTACCTAGTGCTGTCTTTGAGTTATTTCCCTTTGATCGTCATTTTTACAGCATTTTCTGCTTGTCCGGAGCATAATTTTGTCATCTCCAGTCCGATTGACTTGAAACTTGGCATGTGTGTTAGTTGCAATAATACCGAGTGCAGTGCGAAAGAACCATAACTCTACCTCATGCTGTCTTTGGGTTATTTCCCTTTGATAGTCATTTTTTACAGCATTTTCTGCTTGTCCGGAGCATAACTTTGTCATCTCCAGTCCGATTGATTTGAAACTTGGCATGTGTGTTTGTTGCAATAATACGGAGTGCAGTGCGAAAGAACCAGAACTCTACCTCGTGCTGTCTTGAGTTATTTCCCTTTGATCGTCATTTTTACAGCATTTTCTGCTTGTCCGGAATATAACTTTGTCATCTCCAGTCCGATTGACTTGAAACTTGGTACATGTGTTTGTTGCAATAATACCGAGTGCAGTGCGAAAGAACCATAACTCTACCTCGTGCTGTCTTTGAGGTATTTCCCTTTGTCATTTTTACAGCATTTTCTGCTTGTCCGGAGCATAACTTTGTCATCTCCAGTCCGATTGACTTGAAACTTGGCATGTGTGTTTGTTGCAATAATACGGAGTGCATTGCAAAAGAAGCATAACTCTACCTAGTGCTGTCTTTGAGTTATTTCCCTTTGATCGTCATTTTTACAGCATTTTCTGCTTGTCCGGAGCATAACTTTGTCATCTCCAGTCCGACTGACTTGAAACTTGACATGTGTGTTAGTTGCAATAATATGGATTGCAGTGCAAAAGAACCATAACTCTACCTAGTGCTGTCTTTGAGTTATTTCCCTTTGATCGTCATTTTTACAGCATTTTCTGCTTGTCCGGAGCATAATTTTGTCATCTCCAGTCCGATTGACTTGAAACTTGGCATGTGTATTTGTTGCAATAATACGGAGTGCAATGCGAAAGAACCAGAACTCTACCTCGTGCTGTCTTGAGTTATTTCCCTTTGATCGTCATTTTTACAGCATTTTCTGCTTGTCCGGAATATAACTTTGTCATCTCCAGTCCGATTGACTTGAAACTTGGTATATGTGTTTGTTGCAATAATACCGAGTGCAGTGCGAAAGAACCATAACTCTACCTCGTGCTGTCTTTGAGGTATTTCCCTTTGTCATTTTTACAGCATTTTCTGCTTGTCCGGAGCATAACTTTGTCATCTCCAGTCTGATCAACTTGAAACTTGGCATGTGTATTTGTTGCAATAATACGGAGTGCATTGCGAAAGAACCATAACTCTACCTCGTGCTATCTTTGAGTTATTTCCCTTTGATCGTCATTTTTACAGCATTTTCTGCTTGTCTGGAATATAACTTTGTCTTCTCCAGTCCGATTGACTTGAAACTTGGTATTTGTGTTTGTTGCAATAATATGGAGTGCAGTTCGAAAGAACCATAACTCTATCTCGTGCTGTCTTTGAGTTATTTCCCATTGATAGTCATTTTTTACAGCATTTTCTGCTTGTCCGGAGCATAACTTTGTCATCTCCAGTCCGATTGACTTGAAACTTGACATGTGTGTTTGTTGCAATAATACGGAGTGCAGTGCAAAAGAACCATAACTCTATCTCATGCTGTCTGAGTTATTTCCCTTTGATCGTCACTTTTATAGCATTTTCTGCTTGTCCAGAATATAACTTTGTCATCTCAAGTCAGAGTGACTTGAAACTTGGTATGCATGTTTGTTGCAATATTACGGAATACAGTGCGCAAGAACAATAACTCTACCTAGTGTGGATTTCGAGTAATTCCACTTTGATCTTCATTTTTACAGTATTTCTTGCTTGTCTGGAACGGAACTTTGTCATCTCAAGTCAAATTGACTTGAGACTTGGTAAACATGTTTGTTGCATTACCTGCCCTTTACGATTATTATACCCCCTTGACAACTGGCGGTGGGACGGGCGTATCTTGCGACAATTTGCCGCTCTTGTTATATCATATTTTTTCTTGAACTTCGTTTCATTAATCAAAGGGCTGAAGTATAACAATGCTCTGGCAATGAGAGGTTTATTGCATCTCTGTGATGCATGATCCAAAGCACCAAGCAATTCATCACATAATTATTGGTCCATTTTGTCTAACAGCCTTCTGAATTATAAAGTAGAACGATCTTGGACATGCAGAAAATTTATAAGCAGCGAAAGGTTTTGACTAATGTCTGCATGCGTAAACGGCACAGGCTTACCTGGGTTGATACTTACTGCAGATGGATTAAACCATGGCTCAAATATTTTGTCTCAGGTCACTACTGTAATTGTAAATACATGTAAATACCATGTGAATGTATAAAGAAATACCATGTGAATGTATAAAAAGATATCATGTGAATGTTTTAAAAAAATACCATGTGAATGTATAAAGATTTACCATGTGAATGTATTGATCTGAATGGCTGATCTGTAGATAGTTTTAGACTTGTTCGTATCGAAAGTGTTTGCATATGACAAAATAAATATGGTCTTAAACAATGGAATTAGTTGTTGAAAGCCTTTGGAATTAATCTTTAACGGGGATGGCACACCACTTGTTTAGAGTTAGAGCAAATATGTTTATATATATATTTCTTTTTTGTAAAAAATGTATACAAAATAAAATTTTCATAAATTATCCAAGTGATTTATCATTTTCCAACATTGCATAATACAATAATTCTGAAATTTATTTTAACTATTTCATGTTGTTTTGGATTGTTTGGGTTTATACAAATAACAGAATTTTGATGTTTATGTACTGTATTGTGTTACATGTTGTTTTTTATGTTTGTTTTTTGTTTAAGGGTTTTAGTTATTGATTGTTTTGGTTGCTTTTCTAACCCTTTTATGGCCATATGCATATGGCTAGATTTTACAGATGGTATTGATCAAAATCAGACTTGAGGAAACAATCAGGGATCTTGCATGCTAAAGTGTAGAATTTTTAAAGAAGAGGCTTAGAGCTTGATATTCACCTGAACACTGAGTTTTTCATGGAAGTGCACTTGGGCAAGATACTTAAGAGCCCTAAATCAAGTACCAGTGAAACCAAGGAAAGACACAAATATGTGAGCTGTCCTCTTGGTAAGGCTGATACTATGTTGAAAGTGGGGTAAAACACCATTCAATCAATCAACCATTTTGAGAGCATTAGCTCTGATTTTTGTTATCAACACCAACTGCATTACTTGGTTCTTTACCAATTACTGTACATGTATGATTTTTTGGCCATTTTAGTTCATGACATTTAAAATGATTTTCGGAAAAGGAACAAATGCCTGTAACAAACATTTGTTCCTTGAAGGAACTCTTAAGCTACAGAATCTCCGGCTGTACACATACATATATGTTAAAATGTAGTTATGCCTTGCGATGAAATAAGTGCTATACCGTTATTAACAGAGTAGATAATTTTATAGTAAAAAGAAAAAAAAAAACTGAAATGCCTCATGTTTCCCACGTGTATTTTCTATCCATGTTTTAAGTAAAAAGCAGTCTTTGCGCGCCAATGAAAATCTGAAAATGACTTGCTAGACAAAATCACGTTTCAAGTCCCTTTAACAATATTTTTAGAAGATTTTTTGTATTCAAATGTAATACAATGGCGTTTAAAAATGGCATCTCTTTCCTAATTGTAAGCTATTGCTGGCATTGTATAGATTGTTTTTAGGACGTTATTGTAAACCCATTCATGCACAGGCTATATCATAGTCTAAAAAATGTTAAATGTTAGAAAAAGGATTTATCTGAAAGTAAAGCAAATTCTTGTTTTGAAGCCCCCCAAAAAAAGTGTCGTTGAAAAAGGAGAAGTTGTTTGATAAAAGCATTTGTAAAAAGTCTCACAATTTTTCTTGATCAGGATCATTCAAAATTTCACTCGTCTATTATTGGGTTAAACGTTTACCACAAATTCCCAAATTTTTTACCCTCATGAGAGAGAGATTTCGAAAACAATGTGGGAAAATGAGAAAATTTTGACTTGTCTAATAATTTTGTGATTGGGAAAACGATAAACCATGTTTTTAAATGTTTTGCCTTATCTTACTTCACAAGTATCTCGTATATACATGGAACTATGATATATTATTTCATGCTTTTTGGTAGTTTATCGAGAAATAATGGTGGATTATGGTTTGATATTTCATGGTTACGACCAGTGAAAAATACCGATATCATATTTTCTAACTCTTTAATTAAAGGCGGAAACAGTAGTTCCAGCGCACTATTTACTCAGGTATAGCGCGTGCCATTCAACCAGAGGGAAATATGACATAATTCACCCTACATTTCTCGCGCTTTACGGCAATATTGTAATGCGTTGTTATGTGGGGTAGGTACGCCACGGATAATAACTGAAAACACCATTACTGGATTTGACGAAAGTCCCAACAAAAAAGGGGTTAGAAGCATGAAATAAATAGAATACTTGTTTGTTTGTCTTTTTTTTTTTCGGTGAAAGATCGGAAATTACTTCATCTCATGAACATCATTGCCAATATTTTGACTCGTGGCTGCGCCACTCGTGAAAATCATGATTACCGATGATATTCAGTCGATGAAATAAATTTCGATCTTTCATCGAAAAAGACTAATATCCTGTGTTAATTAAATGGCTAAAAAATGTCAGCTTTTCGTTTATACAAAGTTTATCGCTTCGGCTGCTATTAGCATAATAAACGCTTTTGTTTGTTTGTTTGTTTGTTTGTTGTTGTTGTTGTTGTTGTTGTTGTTGCTGTTGCTGTTGTTGTTGTTGTTGGCTTTTAGAAAGTTTTTCCAAGTTTATGAGTTATAACGTGGTGGCCGGTACCTTTTGAAACTTTCTTGACTGGGTATTTATTGGTACATCGCTTAAAGACCCGACAGCGGCCAAAAGTAAGCAGTTGGGTGTAGAAATACATTTAAATTTAAACCAACCATTGAAAAGTACTGAAATTACTGTGAAGATGACCATCTATTATTGTTCGGTCGGTCCAAGTGTTTGTTGATAGCAGAAAAGTGATTTTAAATGTACAGTAGGTCAAAAGTTGCCAGGTCGCTCTATCTTTTGTTTACTTTTGACCTACTTTTAAAATCCGTTTTTCTGTCAGCGAAAAACACTTGGACCGACCTTAGTTGATATTTTTTAAGCTCAGATATTTATCCAAATCATCGTGAATAAACATTTCTTCATTTTTGACCAATCGCAATGTACTATTTATTCATTCGGGTATGGTAATACTGAGACGTAGTTCAACAGCCGGCGTAGCCAGCCACGCTGAAAAATAAGTTGGTCCATGTTCGACTAATGAATGAATGCTTCTTAGTTAGGACAGTGTTATTGTTAGAATGGGATCACGGCAACATAATAGTTGATGTACCTTTCAGATGTCATTGTCAGCAGGGAACAGTTTGAAACCAAAAATATTAGCAGAATTCACAGCTAATTACTCTTTAAAGCGCCTTTCACCAAGACATGTATATCTTGCCTTTGCGGCCAAGATAGACCAAGATCAGACTGCACAAAACGTGCAGTCTGATCTTTAATCTGCCTGTCCGCTTTTCATAGTCAATCTGAACGAAAGCATCCGATAAGATGACGATAACTTGAGTTTCATTTCTCAGCGGAAAATGTCGCTTGGGTTTGTTTCGGAGCTCTAAGGTTAAATCTAAGGCTGCTAAGCGCGACTCAACGACCTTTTGCGGACCGTGTAGATCGAGATCAGACTCGTCGCTAATAAAGTAGCGATGGAGAAAACGGCTATAAACAATACATCTGTGGGAAAATCTAGCCTGTTTTTCGTTCCAAATTTCCTTTTCATACTATTGTTTTATTGCACATCTTTGAATACAGTTTCTAAATATAGGCATTACGGAAACCAGGATTCGTGCAGGATTTTTCCACAGACTTGTCAACGTGAAGTGTCTAGGCTTATACCGAGGCTATTACCGAAGCCTGTAGGGGCTGTTTCTATAAATGACTGGTGCACAGGCTACATGCTAGCTGACCATAGCGTAATAAATCATACCAGGCAGCGTTTTATTGAGTAAACGTTTATTTTATTTTGAAATTCGAAGTAACGGCTTTCGTTTTAAAAAGTAGTCCAGTCTGTACCCAGAATGCCAAAATCAGATCGGTCTGTATTTGAAAAATGCCACCTAGCGGAAAATAATGTAAATGTACCCTACAATCCCCTCTTTTTCCTCCCTATAATCCCTACTTTTTCACTATTTTTTCTAAAAGTTTATTCCCTACTTTTTTTTTTTGCAGAAGGGCACTTGAAAGCTTGTATGGATCTATAAACTTAGTTTAAGAATATTAAACATATTTATTTTACATCAATAGACTAATCTCTCTCGATTCTGCTTCCTGGAACTATACCAGTACCCGCGCCGAACAATACCGAAGCTGACAGTCGCTCCGGAGTATCGAACTCGGGACCTTATGGTTACGAGGCCGACGCTGTACCTCACAACCACAAATTCCACAATCCATGAACTTTCATATGACGGTTTTGTTTTACCTCTAAAGATACTTAATGTGCATCTCTGTCACGATCAACATTTTCAACGGTTAATTTCACGTCGGAATCTTAGTCAGCAGTGTTTTATGTGTTAAATAGAAATGAGGTGTATACTAGTTACAGAGCGTTGACCAAATAATGCACTATTTTGAGCGTTGACCAAATACTGCACTATTTTCGTATCTCAAACGTGTGTAAGCCAGGAGAATTTCGTAATGGCTATATTACATTGAATACAAGGGGAGTTATGTGATAAAATTTTATTCAACGAATCTAGAAAAATGTTATTTAGCGAGCTGTTCGGTTAGTTTATCGAGAAATAATGATCAGTTATGGTTTGGTATTTTATGGTTACGACCAGTGAAAAATACCCTTTTCATATTTTCTAACTCTTCAATTAAATACGGTTACAGTAGTTCCCGCACATTATTTACCTAGGTAAACAGTGTATGTCATTCACCCACACGGAAATATGACGTAATTTACAAGCATTTACCCTACATTTTCGCGCTTTGCGTTATACTGTAATGTATTGTTTTGTGGGAGGGGCACGCAATGGAGAATTACCGAAAACAACTGGACTGGAGTTTGACGAAAGTCCCAACAGAAATGGGTTAGAAGCATGAAATAAACACAATATTTGCTTTTTCTGTGAAAGATCGAAATTTATTTCATCTCTTGAACATCATCGGTAATATTGTCACCCGTGGCTGCGCCACTCGTGAAAACAACCGATGATGTTCACTCGATGAAATAAATTTCGATCTTTCATCGAAAAAAAAAAGACACATCCTGTATATCTCAAAAGCCGAAAATATCTTTTTTTTTTATTTTTTTGAGACAGCGAATATTCGTGAATAATCAGTCATGATATTCAAAATCATAAATGTACACGAGGTAACTTCCGTAAATAAAACCCGAATTACTTCTCTGAAAAGAGGTATGAAATAATGTCACTTATGGCGTCACACAATGCATAAATCTCATACTCGTGTAAGATTAAACAAAAAATATCTTTTAAAAAGATAGACAGCGTAAATTTGCCCGCAA